>VDFB02244501.1:0-12891 GCA_007258455.2 Sequoia sempervirens | reverse complement strand
ATATGTGCATATGTGCATATGGGTATAGAGGCATATATACATGTAAATATGCATATATGCAGCGAAAGCAACAAATGGATTTCTCTATACAGGAATGTACTTTATACATTAGAATGTGTGATGGAAAAGTGACTATAAAGTACAATGCATAATAGCAGTATCGAGACTTGGTTGCATTAACAACATAAAATGAAAAAAGCCATTGGAAAATAACTATTTATTGTCTCAAGTAACTTGTTTATGGGTCTAGAGTGTGCAACCACAACAACTTCTACTCAGTCACCATAAACTCTCAAAAACATAATAATCAGAGAGCAAATATTGGAAAAGCTAGAAACGACAGAATGCAAAAGGAAACATTTAAACTATATAGTTTGAATGGCATTATGCATAGAGGGGTAATAATTATTGAACATATATGTCAGATGTACATAGAGAACCATTGTCTTCGTAGGTGCAAAAACAAAATTAGATTTTCAGATGTCCATATTCGAGAAGACTTTAACATAGTAACCTATAAAAGTGTCTAAATGTATAATAGCAATAGAGTATTTTAAAACCAAAGATGTCTTTAACATGCCAAAACCAGTGAAATGTCTTGGAGCATGGAAAGGCGAAAAAGTTAAAGTCTGAACAATGTAAATGTGTACTCCTGTATTCCTAGTTTCCTGTAAAGCCAAGAAAATGCTATGTATTAGAAACATAGTTTGTATGGATGGTGATATGAGGTGCTGGTTCACAAGAGAAAAAGTTTACATATGAATTACTTTTTTACCTTCTGGTGATGTTTCCTGTTTATTTTTCAATGCAAATGGCTTCAACAATGGCATTGTTTTGGTCAAGGCTAAAATGTCCTTCAGCGCTGAAGTCCCGTAGGATGAATATCACTGCTGACTTGTCCTTGATATAGTCTTCATAGCTGAGGTTTTGCAGTGTGGGCAATAGACGGTGCATGGTGACCTAGTCAATTGAAGACTAAATTGTTTGATTGTCATAAGTTGTAATGATAGTTTTAAGTTGCAAACAAAATGTATAATTGACTTGTTGGTTGCACTGTTTGCAGTGAGCAGTTTTTTCTTGGAGTGTGCCATAAGTAGTGAATTTGCATTTGCATTTTGGACAGCATGCATGAAATGGATTGGAAAATGCATTTGCTGCTTTTAGAGTACCAGAAACCTATAGAATATGGTTCAAAATTGTTAGAGGAGACAAAAAATATAGGTTTGGATGCGATAGTTTAAAAAAAAAAGAATGTCGTTACCTTAAAAGTTGAATGTAGTAGGCTGTTGAGTTTTTCCAAGCTTCTTTTGTCATTCAAGTTACAGATGAATGTTGACCGACATGTGTGAAACGTGTTCTTTTGATCTATTTTTCTTACAACATTCTTGAAAATCATTGCAGGTGTTTTATTTGTATGCAACTGGTATTCAATTGCAAAGTATTGTTGCTCATATGTTGACCATAATAGCACCTGCAATTCAATGAGAGAATTAGATTTTGTTACGGGAATTGTTATAGAGACCACTCTAGAACGAGAAAAGGTTGAAACTGAAAGAACAGGAAAAAGTTTTGTAGACCGAAATACATGTGCTCTATCTATGTCAATGTGGCCATCTTTGATGTCAACTGCAAATTGGGTACCCATTTTCTTGGCACCAACTACTAGCGCAGCTATTGTGCCAGCTGGGTACTCATTTATAGTTGTTAGCAGTTGGCTGATAGTCGTACTTGGAATGAATTTTTACTCTTGATAGAGGCATGGGATGTTTTCAGTGGTGCTTATGTTTGTTAAAATCAAAATGCAATCACAGTCGCCTCTATCATAATTTGTCCTAGGTGCAACTTGAAAATCTAAGATTGAGATGGCTAACCCCAGGACTATTCTAGGCTCATGTTTATACACAAGGTTTCCACTAACATTTAACATGATTGTCATTTCTGCTTTGTGATCTATTAAATCATCATGGAACATTTCCCGTGTTTTGTTGGCCTTATCCAATGTTGCTTTGTAGACAACAAGCACATCACCTTGGAAGGTGTCTCTAGCTCTTTTTGCATTTAGCTGTTCGATTGAAACAATATTAGGTTTCTTGACTCTTGTCCTACAAGGAACAAGGATAATGTCAATTGAATGCTAATTTAATATTAGCAAGCTGGGCAAATGGTGGTACAATGAAGAATCAAGCACTTTACCATTGTGCTGACTCTTCCTGTGCAATGTGCACTTGTTTTTCCTGTCTTTTTGATACATCTTTTGGTGTCCTGCAAAGAATTGGAACAATGTTATTTGAATATTTGTGATTTGGGTGAATGAGTATGAAGGAATAATACTATGAGTGCTTTACCGTTGTGCTGATTCTTCTTGTGTGGTTTGTATTTTCTTTGACTGTCTTTTAGTTTCATCCATAGATCTCCTGCAAATAATGGATATAGCATTGAAAAAGGCATTGCAAAGCATAAAAGTGATATAAGGCTATAAGTTCTATAAAGTTGAATTTGTCTATTGGGCAACATGCAATTTTAGGAAAATTGGATTGTGATCAGTCCAATATGCTTCTGATTTATAGATAGAGCATATATTTGTAGTCGTGTTGGACCAAATGTGGTCAATGACTGACTTTCCCATGTTGTGTTGTTGGTTCAACATAAATTGTATATTGTTCTGCTGCATATAACTATGAAGTATTTTTTTGCTTCTGCTTTCTGAAAACATGTCCACATTAAAATCGCCTAAAATGTACAACATGTTTTCTGAATTTGTGGATGCAATAATTATTTGCAAGATTGCGATAACTTCGTGTATGGCAGTTGCAGGTCTTGCATAAATATTACAAACATTGAGTTCATTGTTAGATAGCATTACTATTGATGTGATGGCTTCAATATTTGATGTTTCATGTTGTTTTGTTTTTGATAGGAATAAATGTTTCCTGGTTAAAGTTGCTATGCCATGTATGTTATGTACAGAGAAGCTATCAAAATATTGCAGCAAGATATTTAGCTCAAAGGGATGCATATGTGTTTCGTGGAGACACAAGATATCAGATTGCATTATGCCATAGTCATTGACAATGTCTTCTGCATGTGCTTTCAAGCTATGAGTGTTCAATGTACATAGGAGCATATGTGATTTGTTTTCTGAACATGTGCTTTGGTTATCAAATTTCCATTGTGCACATGTCTGGAGACGAGACATTTCTAGTTGTATTTTGTTTTTCACTTTAAAGTTTTTTGTAGTTAAAGGTTGTAACAAAAATAATGATTCTACTGATTTTGTTCATGATAGAGCTGTATAGGTTAGCCCATGTTGTCTAATGCCTATGGGATCAAAATCCAAGGCCTCCATTATTAATCCTTGGGATCGATGTATGGTTCATGCACATGCTACTTGTATTGGGAATTGTTTTCTAATTGTAATTTTCTTGTTTGTTGTTATTTTCTGGATTGTCCTAGCAATGCGTTGTATAGGCACCCAGTCTTTGTCAATGATAGTAGAATAGCATTGTGCTAGTTTTGTGCATTGATGATGTCCGATTGATGGGTCATTAAATTTAATCCAGACAATATCAATATTGTTTTGTGTTGTATATGCTTTAAAAATTCCATCTGAACCGTTGATGAGGCCATCTTGAACATTGTAATTGCCTACATAAAGTTCAACAAGAATGTTTGGTTTCAAGCATATTTGTGATGGAAGTGTCGTTGTGTGACTATATACTCGTATTGCATTAAGGTCCTCCTCAAGTTCATCTATTGCATCTAGCACTATCATTTGGGTTGGAATGATTGATAGCATTTTGTTGTTATGTGCTTGAACATCAATTCTCCTATAGAAAAGGTGTGGAAGCAATGGATCAAATGGTACAGGACGAAAGCAAATTTTGTTGAGATAGTCTATGTCATGAGTTGTCTGAATGCCTACTCGTAGTCTATTAAGGATTGAAATAAATATTTCATCTTTTTGTCTCATGGTAGTCACCAATGAATAGCATTTTATATGGTCTTTCCAGAAACTATAAGGCATTAATTCAATTGGAGTAGGCCTATTTTCAAAAACCACAGAGTCAAGGACAGGTTGTGCCTAGTAAAGGTCACCACAAAATATTGTATCAAGGTTTCTAAAGTATGTTGTAGGTATTTGCATTATGTCTCGTAGTCTTCTATCAATATACCATAGGAATGTTGAGCCAACTAATGATATCTCGTCTATAAGAAGTATGCGTAATTGATCATAGTGCTTTGACATAGTGTCAAGCACTTCAGTGTTCAGTGGCAGGAATTTTGATGTATTAAAAGGTATGTGAAATGCTGAATGTAATGTGAATCCCCCTATGTTATATGCTGCTTTACCTGTATATGCAGTTAATAAGCCCTTGGGTTTGTCTGGATTATTGTCAACAAAATTGCTATACATGAGAATGAGAGCTTGGTAGATGGCCTTTGCTGTAAAAGTCTTTCCTGTTCCAGCTCCCCCAGTCAAAAACAAGTGCAATGGCTTTTGTGGATTTTTCATCTTTTTTATGAGAACATCTTTAACAATTGCTTGTTGTTCTTTATTTAACATTCGTCTTAACTTGTAGTATTCATTGTTATCTATAATCTGTGGGTGCTTTGTAATTTCAAATCCATTGGAATGCATGGTATTTGGGTTAGAACGACCTATGTTTGGAAGGTTTGTTTGTATGTCATATAGTTCTTTCTAGTGAAGCTTTGCTTGCATTGGTAGGTCAATGAGCTTTTCATCTTCAAGAGACTGAAGATCATTTATAGCTTTGTCAATGTCACCCCATGCGGAGTTTGTGCTGTGGATGAACTTTGCACTATTTGTTTGAATGGTTTGTCCATGGTACATGTATGCATGTTCCCAAGAGTCAAAGTTTTGTTTGAGTGTATGCTCATTAATGGTAAATGGAACATAGAGAACCAATTGCTCTCTACAATGATTCTCTATATCAAAGTGTTTGTTGAAATTGATAAACCGTACCACATTTGGTTTGGCCTTTGGTTCAATTGTAGCACCGTATTTGTTGTATCTTGAAACAAATTTTGCAAGACATATGTCCACCATTGTTTCAGGACGTTTTAAATAGTAGTCTATAATAGATTTTGCAAGAACGTTTTCTGATTCGTCTGGCTCATTGCTCAATTGTTTAACAGATTTTAGTATAAATGTGCGATCATTGTCAGATCGTGTATCAATGAATATACATTTTCTTGAACTGTAATTTAATGGCAATGACAAAACAATATGTGCAGCTTGTTGTGATGACATTTGTTGCAAGTTAAGCATGGCATTTCCAAGTTTACTCACCATTCGTATTGCATCAATATTGTCTTGCTTGTGGTCTGTACGTATTCTTTTGAATGCATATGTCATTGACTTGTCTACTTTTGCAATATATGAGCTACAATACATTGCAGCAGCATATGCATTGAGGACAAACTGTGCATCTGTATTAGCCTTCCAAAGATCTGGAATTTTCCTTGAAAAACTATTGTTCCATATTTGTGATGGTTTTCTTTGTAAAAAAAGCGTGGGCCTGTTTAATGTTGAGCTCAAAGCTTCAATGTATTCATTGTTAGTTAAGTTTATTTCTTTCAAGAACATTTGAAAAGTGAATGTTTCGTCATAGTTTTCTTTTTGGAGTTTTGCAAAGATGTCAGTGGAATTTGCAGTTATCGCTTCAGTCTTTTGGAGTATTGGTAAAAGTATAGTTGACTTTTGCATTGGTGGGAAAGGAAAATTGTATCTACAAAGTCATTTTCTTGATCTCTTGCATTTCTTTGTATGATGATGTTTGTGTAGCATTGCTAAAGCAGGTTCCAAATTTTTGGTGTCGCAAGTAATATACTTATCAACAAAAGCTATGATGTCCGTGTTGTTATCTTCTGTGTAGATTGGTACATTTTTAACCCATATGAGGAAATGATCATGTTCATTTCCTCGATTTTGGAACTCAGTGACTGAGAAGTAATCAATGAAATTTCCAAAGAAAGAGTCATTTGTAAGTATCAATTTTTTTATTGCATTTATTCTATGTTTATAGTAACGTGCACAAGTGATAGGATCTTTCTTGATTAGTTCAAATTTGTCAATGTGTGTTGGGTCATTAGATTCTTGACGGTTTTGTGCTGATTGGTGTAGATTGTGCAGCTCTTGTAATGTTTGAATTAGTGGATCCCAATTTTGCTCAGCACTAGTGAAAGTGATGAAAAATGTTGGTGGTCCTAGTTGTTGAATCATAGCAAATACATTTTCTTAAGTTGTTGTGAATAGTCTAGAGAGATTCTTATTCTTTTGAAATCAACATATCCAATATCTGATTTAAGAATTTTTTATAGATTTGGTTTGTGTTTAACATCTTTTGCAAATAGCTTTCATCCTTTTAACTGGCCTTTTCAGATTCTTATTGTCATTGTAGACAGTACTTGTTGTATTAGTACCTTAATAGCTTTGAAAAAATGTTTGTTGTATGATATGCAAATTGTCTTTGTGACTGTAAGAGCTCCTAGTGTATTATTTTCTGATATGTAAAGTTTTTTACAATGTCATTATCATGTGGTTTGCCAAAGAATAAAGTTGGGAAATTCATTTCTTCAGCATACATGTCCTTAAATATTCCAATTGGATACTTGTCCTCTGCAGGTGCAATTTCAATAATCTTGTCTTCCATGTTATGGATACTTCTAGACTCAGTAAATCCATGTATCAATGTTTCTGATGGGTTTTCATTTTCCATTTCACTATCTAATTCTATTTCACTTGTATTTTGTGGACTATTGTCTTCATTTTCTTGAGTGCATTGGAGAACTTCTTGCCAATCTTGGTTTATGTGGACTTTGTGCATTTTGTATAATGGTCTCCTTGTTAATTGAGTCAAAGCTTGCATGATGACATTTGGGCGCACCATGCCTTTTTGAAATGCATTTTTGTATTGTAAGCGCCTTTTCAACGAAACAACAATTGTTTGTGTGTTGTTAATTGATTGTGGTAATGCTCTTTGTACAATGTTCATGTTAATAGGAACATTTATAATAGAACCTGTTAGGCCTATTTGAGACCTTTTGAACCCTAGTTCCCAAATCTGTGCAAATGCAATTCTAAGTGAGACAAGTCGTTCTTCTAGCTGAGTTAAATTTTGCACATAGCACAATGGTCTATTAGTTCTTATTTTCTGTGGGGTAGCATACTTTGGAATAGTGGACTGTTTCAATGCAAAGTAGCATACATGGCATATGAAATCTGTGAATGGTAAGGAATCTGATTGTAGTAGCTTACAGTATAGTTCTTTTTGTTTTTCTTTGAATGTCCTGATGTCCTTGTTCAAACAGAGCACTTGGCAAATTGCACATGGGTATTTTGGTGTATCTTGTATTGCTGTTTTATAAATTTCTATTGGTGACAATGTTTTTTTTTTCTTTGGACTGGTAGGTATACTTTCTTTTTGTTTTTCTTTTCTAATCAAGTTCTTCAGGTGATTAAGTCTTATTGTTGATTTATGTTTAAAATTGTTTGTTGTGACAAATGGTATCAAATTCTTCTTGTTTTTTGGCAAAGCATGTGTCTTGTTCAAGTAAGTAATTTTGTATTGTGGACCACTTCTGATCAACTTTTTAAGTTGGAGTAAGCTTGTTGAGCATTGGCGAATTAGATTTTGGGCTTTGATTCTTAGGAGCGGCTCAAAATGTCCAGCCAGAGGGTTTGTATCATGGAACAGTATAGAGACTGATTCTGTATATCCAGAATCATTGAAATCTAAGTACTTTCTTGATGTTGTCAATGACCAGAGGCTTATTTGTATTTTCAACCATTTGGATATCCAGTGAATGCAGAACAAGTCACCCCACAATCCACATTCACTATGGTTTGTGCATAGTCTTGCAGACAATCACATTTTGTGGAAGTATGTTTCTTGGTCATGTACTTTGTGCAATGTATATAAAGTATTAGGATTTAGTTCATTGTTATATGATTTAATTGCTTCTTTGTCCTTATTTTGAAGGCAAGTTAGGAAATGATCTATAGCTCCATTTCATAATTGAGTTGAGGTGTATTGATTGTTAAGTAGTACTTGAAGTGAGTCAAACAAACAATCGCCAACATTGTATGCAAATGTGCTTAATCTACAAAGGCCTTCAGCTCTAAGGACATTGTCAATGTTTGATATTCGAGGATACTTTGTGCACAGTTTTTTAATTTCATGTGAACCTACGGGCTGTTTTGAAGTTACGTTTTGTGTTTCAATTTTTAACAATGGTTCAAAGTGTCCACTTAAAGAATTCATGTCATGAAATAGTATAGAGACTGATTCTTGTAATCAGAACTATTGAACTGTAAGTACCTTCTTGCTGTTGTTCTTGACCAAAGGCATATTTGTATATTCAACCATTTGGATATCCAGTGAATGCAGAATAAGTCACCCCACAATCCACTTTCAGTGCAATCTTCCTGTGGCTTTGCAGATAATCGCATTCTGCGGAAATATGTTTGCGGATCATGTACTTTGTGCAATGTATATAGAGTATCAGGATCTAGTTCATAGTTGTATGATTTTATTGCTTCTTTGTCCTTGTTTTGAAGGCAACTCAAGAAGTAATCTATAGCTCCGTTTCGTAGTTGAATTGATGTGTAGCGATTGTTAAGCAGTAGTTGTAATGAGTCAAACAAACAATCGCCAACATTGTATGCAAAAGTACTTAATCTGCAAAGCCCCTCGCTCTTAAGCGCGTAGTCAATGTTTGATATTTGGGGGCGCTTTGTCAATTCATAGGTGTCAACGTCTATCATTTTCTTTGTTTCTTTTGTATCCTAATGTGTTTGAGAATAGCAGATGTTATGTATGAATAGTATCAAACGCTATCATCTAGATTACAAAATCTATAGTTTTATCCTATGTCGCCTATGTGCTTTTACTCAATAGCATTCTATAGTATTAATCATGTTGTCGAGCATCTTGGAAGATAATAATCTCTATATATGTTGGAAAATGGATCTTGAGTAGTAGCAGAAGCCTACGTGACATATTATACAACAAACAATTTTTTAGAAGCACAAGGGAAAAATAGTATTAATTCTTCAACCTGACCTTGTCATCCACTGTCCCCCACCAGGATTGTATGTACTTATTCCTTTTACATTGACAAATTGGATAAATGAGTACAATGCATGATGTATACTTTCAATGCCACAAACACAAAACAATATTTTCAGGTAGCTTTGTTTACATGCAAGAAATGGTGGATAAGAATCTTTTTTGCTCACATTGTCAATCTCAGTCTATGGTCTTTAAATGTTTTGTGTAATTGGATTCCTTTGTTTCTATGTACTTCTAAGTGACTGATTTTCTCAAAGAGCAAATGATTTTAAAATCTATTCACATAAACATGAATTAAGTGGCATGTAGAGAATAGTTTCATAAATAATTTCTGTTTTAAAAAAATCAGGGAAATGCAAAGGCATTGATTGATCAAAGAAGATCTATGGCTTTTCTTATTTGTGGGAATAGCTTTAAAAATCATTTGAGTTTTAAAAATTTGAGGAAAATGCAAAGGCATAGGTCTATTGAGCAAAAGCGAAGGCATAGATCTATTAAATAATAAAAAAAAGAGATTAAAACTCAGAGGTGCAGGCACATAGTGCATAAATGCAAAGTAAATGCATTAAATAGCATGTGGGTGGATGAGAAACTACTGGAATGGCTTGGTGGACATGTATAGCTAGGTTGCTTTGTTCATTTGTTATAGACTTAAGTCACTTGTTAAGCATGACTATTACTTTGCGCAAATTGTTTTTCTATTCTACAAGTCTTTGTTCTAGGGGAGTTTACAGTGATTGAGTAGACTTTTTTATAGTTAATGTGTCCAGAACCAGAAATGAGTTACTTGAGGCAATAAATAGTTTCTTTCCTCAGTTTTCTCTTACTTTAGAGGTTTAAAGCACACAGTGAAATTGGCAATGTGAGCAAAAAAAAATTGTGGTTAATGTCATTTTGGATGTAAACAAGACCATGGAAAAATATTGCGTCATGTCTATGAGTAATGTAGTACATCATTCACTGTACCCATGTGCCATGTCAGCTTTTCAAATTAACTTTGTGGTCTTTTTTTGCAATACAGGAAGATTAAACATACGTTCACTTGCACAGTGCATAGCAACTTGCCACAGATATAAGTAGTCTTATGAACAAAATTGCCTTAAATGCATATAGGTAAAAACCAGTTGACATAAAACAAAGACTTATGACTTTATAGGCTATTTGAAACTGCAAACAAGGTTTAAAAATTGCATTCTAGTAGTTCATTCTATTCTATGGATATTGTATAGAGGAAGTATAACTAGTTAACACATAAGCAAAACTTGTTCTATTTTTCGAAGACAAATTACTATTGCAATTGTGGAAAATGCATTTTCCTGTTTCTATATGTGCAAGCAGCCTTTTAAATCATTTGTGTTCAAAGAAATGAGGAATACAAGATGACAAAATGAAAACATGAAAAAGAACTTTATGCAGTCATTATATTGAAGAATTTCAATTGCATTTCAAGAAAAGCAGAAAGACAATTTGGAAAGTTGACCTTGCAATCTGCTATTGAATGATCAAGTATACTTGCAGCAATGTACAAATTCTGGCTGTTATTATAGGCACAAGTAATTTTTCCTAGTACAATGACAAAATTGAGAAGTGAGCAAACTGTAAAAACATATACTATTTCATCTACAACCATGGGAAATCTTCCTAGAGGCGCATATTTGGAAATCTCTGCATTGTTTTTTTTTTTAAAAAAAGGAGAAGGTTAATATGCTAACCTCACGTTGCAGTTTGTGCATGATTGTTTAAATACAGTTGAAAGCACCGATCCCTGTTACAAGGACAATTTAGACAAATGAGTACAGTGAGTGACATATACTATGTTATTCATAAAAACAAAACAAAATTCTTATGTAGATTCATTTCGACGAGAAAGAACCTAAGTAAGAACTTTTGTTTCTTATAATGCAAATTGCATTTGATAATTTTAAAATACTTATTGTTATTTGTGTACCCTATAATATAGAACATATTTTGCATATGCATGCACTAGTGTAATTCTGTTATTGCAATGGTGGCATAAGCTCTTTAAGAGCAATCAATGGAATAGATGTCATATTTTCTTAAGCATCTGAAGAAGTGTAAATAGGCCATGGCAACCTGTCAATACTAAGCCAAAAAACAACACAGACCTGTGCTAGCACTGTTAAGTTCTGATAAAAACAATTTCTAGCCACTGTTTAATGCTAGACCAGCTATCACTTAATAGTGAAAGCCAGATAAATATTGATTTTCTAACTAAATGGGGTCATTTCATTTCCATTTGCATAAGTTTATTTTGTACCATTAAGTAGCACTTACTATTACTTGTGCAATCAAGCCACATGTAAGTAGAATTCATAACTCATGGCATTTAGATACACTCAAGGAGAAATACAAACCAAGGTTGTTGGCATCCTGATAAGAAAGATGATGAGTTACATCCAATTAATGTATGCCACAACATCTTATTCAATGAAGATGATTTGGATAGGGATGTTACAAATGAGAATCCTTATTGGTGTGTGAGTAATCCTCTTTTTCAAGACTTCTCAAGGAAATTGCATGTCAATACTATCAGTGAATAGGTGGAATCAGATTTATTAATTGACTTTGATTGATGGGTCAAATGTGGACAAGAATAGTTATAATTATTTCTTTGTTTTAATTATTATGTATGTAAATACTATTTAGCAGTTACCTAATTAATTAGATATGAAATGATAGAAGGGAAAAGAACATTAATTAATTAAGATAATTTGATTCATTAATTAATAAGGTGAATTATCATGTAAAAGTACATAAATTAGAAGTTTGGAAAAAAATCCT
The DNA here is from genome assembly GCA_007258455.2 of Sequoia sempervirens. Taxonomy (NCBI): domain Eukaryota; kingdom Viridiplantae; phylum Streptophyta; class Pinopsida; order Cupressales; family Cupressaceae; genus Sequoia; species Sequoia sempervirens. The sequence goes on along the minus strand of VDFB02244501.1, from coordinate 994 downwards.
CTTTCTTTTATGCTTTAATGACAACGAGAAAGCTGAAAGCAATTGTGGAGTTTAGGCTTATATCTGTAAATTGCATTTGCCTGACAGTTTGTAAAGCCTTCTCAACACATTGTCCACATATTGTTCGAAAGGTCCCATTATGGCACATGCTAACAACACAGTGGCTCTAAAGCTTGCACTATGGAACATCTCTGCAGTAATTGAAGATATGTAATCTTTAGAGGACTCATAAGCACCAAGTTATTGTTAAGCTCCCATATTGTACATTGGACAAAAGACAATTGTTCATCCGAGGAACTAGTCTATGAAGATTAGCGTAGGCTGAGCACTGTGAAACCCAATCTGCCTATGGACTCTAAAATAAAAGAAAACTAATGAAAATAACTATTTATTGCCTGAAGTAACTTGTCTACGAGTGTCCTTTTTGGAACCATGACAACCTTTTCCCTGTCACTGTAAACTCTTTCCTAGAAAAGACATATAGACACACACATATATATATATATGTACAGATACATCCATGTAGGCACACATAAATGCATGTATGGACGTAAACATATATGCATGCATGCATATACACATAGATGCATCTATACACACATACATATATGCATAAATACATATATGCATAGATATATCGAGAGACATATGCATACATGCATATATGCATCTACAAATGTTTACATAGATATGCACATAGATAAATGCATATGTACATAGAGACATGCATACATACATACATGCACCGACACATCAGGCACAAAGTGATAGTGATAGTCCAACTAAAGCACTATGAAACACAGCTTCATTATGCACTTTAATGGAAAGAAACTGTGGAAAATAACAAATTATCACCTCAAGTAACTCGTTTCTAGGTCTGGACTCTGCAACTATAACATCTCCTGCTCAATCGCTACAAACTCTTCCTCAGAACACGTGCTTGCAGAACAGAAAAACAACACACGCAAAGTAATAGAGATGCATAGCAAGTGGC
>VDFB02244499.1:0-20331 GCA_007258455.2 Sequoia sempervirens | reverse complement strand
TCATAAATAAAAGTGGAATTTGGGATGAATTCATAAATAAAAGCTCCAGTGCCAATTCTGTAGTTTTTTCTGTGTGCTTTAAGGTTATGGAATTCTTCTAACAACTAGAAGAAGGTGGTGTTTCACTTGAGTTACAAGTTCAATTCCCATATGCTCCAAAATGTGTAGAGGAAACTAATGAAAAATTATCCCCTAAACCATAAACTGCCTATACGGTTTTGGTACTTAGTTTCCTATGTAACTATTGTAAGTTTCCAATCAAAAAGCTATATATTTTGTGTTTAATGTAATGAGGATTTCAAATTACCTTTGAATTCATTGCAGAGGGCATCCCCAAATCTGACTTTGTTGTAGATGGTCTCGCTAACTTCAAATTCATTGCAGCAAACTCCAAATTCCTTGCCTACCTTTTTAGGAGTCTCCAGGTCCTCTCCAAAAAAGCTTTATCACCCATGCAAGTAGTTGCTATAACCCAAAATGCCTTAGTGCAAGGCTAACCAACTAACGAAATGAGGAATTCAATGAATAATGAGTCGTGTGCAGTACACCCTCACCAATAATTGCCCAATGCCTTTTTTTAAAAAAATTGTCTAATTTGTATTTGTGTGACTAATTATTAGTCATTTTGATTTGAATGACTAAATAATTTTTTAGTTGATGACCAAATTAGTCATTTATTTACTCATTTATAGCTAAGTTACAAAAAACTAGTAGAATTTAGTCATTTTTAGTTGTTGTGACTAAAATTTTTAGTCACATAGTCATTTACTTTCCAAATTCTACTACTAGGGTACAGTGTTGATCAATGTACAACTTCTACTGATTTTGTGTATGTTGAATATTTTCTCTCAAGAATCTCATTATGTCTTGACTCTCTTGCAAGAAATCCTTAGCCCTGGGGACTCTAAAATCACCAAATAACAAATCAATGAAGCTAGGTGCTTCGTAACCATACAAACCCATGAAGGAGACATCTTAATGGACATGTGGAATGTGGAGTTGTAGAAAAAATCCTCGAAGTCACACCATTTAACCCATGCCTTTTGTTGTCCTGAAACATAGTTCTAAAGGTAGCCTTCCACCCATTTATTGATTATTTCAATTTGACCATCGGTTTGGGGGTGGTAACTAGTGCTAGGAGTCAACTTGATACTAATTAACTTAAACAACTCTCACCAAAAAAAGATCATAAACTTGTTGTCCTTGTCACTTAGGATGTTTTTTGGTGCCCCATGAAGTCTAAACACCTCCTTAAAGAACAAATCTACCACTTGTAATGTTGTATATCCTATTGATATGGTAAGAAAAGGGAAAATTTGGTCAAAAACGTCTACCACAACATAAATACAATCCTTCCCTTGCACCTTGGGAAGCCTTGTAATGAAATCCATTAAAATACTCTCCCACTTCTGAGTAGGAATGGGAAAAGGTTGTAGCAGAGTAGCAAGGTATGTGTGCTCATTTTTGTTTTTTGGCACACTTGACACTCACGTACATACTTGGTAATGTATTCCTCCATCCCCTTCCATGAAACTCTCTCACGGATCTACCTATATGTCTTATAAAAACTCGAGTGATTGACCATAGGAGTGTCATGAAAAGTTTTTAAAAATCTACTCCTTCAACTTGGATTCAGGCACTAAATAAATCCTATCTTTGTAGATGATCAAACCATCCCTTACACTATATTTATCATCATCCAATGTACCATCAAGAATGTTATTGGAAAGGTTCTTCTTTGCATAATCATCCTAAATACTCTCCTTCCAATTTGCTTCCATCTTAGAAAAAACACACAAATGAGGTCTCTTGGATAGTGCATTAGCCATCACATTTCATTTCCTTTTGAAATATTCAATGCCAAAATTTGTATGCTTGAAGTTTACTAACCCACTTTTGTTGTCTCTCACTCAAATCCTTCTGATTAAGAAAGTATTTTAGACTATATGATTAGTTTTAATAATAAATCTTCCCCCAACAAGATACTGTTTGTACTTAGCCAAAGCATGCATTATGGCTAACATCTCCTTATCATAAATTCAATAACTTCTCTCACTTTCTCTCAATTTTTTGCTCTCAAATACAATTGGATGTTTTTTTTGAATGAGGAAATCCCCTATACCATCACCAGAAGCATCACACACAAGCTCAAATGGCTTGGAAAAATCAAGAATCACCAAAAACAGGGCACAAACTCATCAATTTTTTTAACTGATCAAATGATTTTTGCATTGACTTTAACCAAGAGAATGCCCCTTTCTTAGTCAAATTAGTAAGTGGGGCAGCAACTAGTGAAAAATCATTCACAAACCTTCTGTAGAACCCACACAAGCCAAAACATCCCTTAAGTTGTGTCAAATTAGTGGGTGGTGGCCAATCAAGTATTGCCTTGATTTATCAAGATCAAGATGAATACCATCAATGTTGATTATATGCCCCAAATGCAACAACTCAGTCATCCCAAACTCACACTTAGACTCCTTAGCAAAAAGAGATTCACTCTCAAGAATACCCAACACGTTATCCAAGTGTCTCAAATACTCTTTCTATGATCTACTAAAAACAAGGATGTCATCAAAGAATATTAGGAAAAACTTACACAAGTGTTTGTTGAACACCCTATTCATGCATGACTAGAAAGTAGTTGGTACATTTATCAAACCAAAAGGCATGACAAGAAACTAAAAATTTCCAAAGTGACATCTAAATTCAGTCTTCTCCACATCCTCCTCCTTGACTCTAATTTGATAGTAACCCGATCTGAAGTCTATCTTGGAGAAATAGATTGCTCCATGCAACTCATCAATGTGTGGAATGGGATATCTATTCTTAATTGTCTTCTTGTTAAGTGCTCTATAATCCACACACATAAACATAGTCCCATCCTTCTTCTTCACCAAGACAATCGAAGAAGCAAATGGGCTCTTGCTTGGCCAAATATGTCCCATCTCCAAAAGCTCTTGTATGACTTTCTCAATATCATCCTTAAGTCTCTTAGGATACCTGTAGTGAGCATTAATCATCGGTTTAGTTCCCTCCTCTAACTCTATCGCATGCTCAATGCCTCTATCAAGAGGCTTACCTAGACGAATGCTACCAAACACCTTGCTTCTTTTGGAAAGAAGCTCTTGTATATCTGGTGGATAAGACCTCTTAACCTCCTCTATAACCGTAGGAAAAATAACACACTATGCTACCCACTCTACCTGATCATGCTTGAAAAGTCTCTCCATACATTTGAAAGACACCACACATGGTCCTCCATTTGACATGCCCCTCAAGACAAGATTATTTCCCTCTAATTTGAATTTCAACTCCATGGTCTAAAAATTAAGAGTGATCTCTCAAAAAGAATATAGCCATTGGATCCCCATAACTGCATCAGTGTCTCCAATACTAACCGCTTAGAAATCCTCCTTAGCCTCATAGTTACCAAACTGTATACTCAACTATGGGACCATCTTAATATGACTAATAGTGAAACCATTTCCTACCATTACTCGGAAACCACTCACCTCCTGTGTTTGGAGGCTTTTACGAATAACCAAGCCCTCATCAATGAAATTATGAGTAGCTCCTATATTGATCAATGCCACCATCTGCTGCCCCTTAAGTACTCCTCTAATGCGAAGAGACTTGTTCTTTTGAAAGATATAGAATTGTGCTAACTTCCCATCTTTGTCCTCCTCCTTACCACCCTTTTTGGTGCCTTTTCGTCCTCACTTTCCTCATAATTAGGTTAATGGTCAGATTTATTTGATGCACTTTCTTCACTAGATTGGTACTCTATTAGGAGTGATTTCCTCTTAACTGCACATTTATGACCTTGGGACCAAGTCTCCTTGCATGTTAAACATAATCCCTTCCTCCTAAGTTCATTTAAGGTCTCACTGTCAATCTTAGTGTATTGTTTCTTAAGTTGTTCATGCTCCCTTGTAACATGTTTTTTTGTCTTTTTCCTTGTTGGACAACAACCCTTTAGTTTGAAATTTATTCTTGGAAGTGGATGATTCCATGTCCCTTGCTTTTTTGATGGCTTCCTAAAGAGTAGGTGGGTTGAAAGCCTTAATCTAACCCCTAAGAGGATCAGATAACCCATCGATAAAGAGTATTATGAGCCTTCTCTTTGATAAATTAGTCGCTAAAATAGACAATTTTTGAAAATATGCAACATAAGCATCAACTGTTCCCCATTGTTTCAGTTGTGCTAGTTCCTTAAAATGTAGTTTTGGATCCTTTTTATCAAACCTCTCTATTAGTCTTTCTGTAAACTCAGCATATGAGGTTATCTATGCATGTCCCACTTGAGGTAGCCATATCATTGTACCACCACTCATGTGCACAATACCATCTAGATGAATAAAGGCATATTGTGTGGATTCCAACTCTGGCACGAGGTTAAGTGTGAAGTGTACAACTTTTGGACCCAAGCTCTCATTTCCATCTTTCCTAAACCATCAAAATATGGAAGATTAAGCTCCCCAACCTTCCTACAAAGATCATTATTCTAATCCCTATTACCCCTAGTGGGTGTATGCTACATCCTAAGATCCATGTACTCCAAAAGTGATATATCTTGTTGAAATTCAAGCCTTGCATCTAACCAATCTTGTTTAAATTTTTCTTGTTGTACAAACAAAGTAAGCTCTGAATTAGGTGGAGCCTCAACTCTAGGTGGAAGAATAGGCATAAGGGGCCTTCCCATTGCTCCTCCATTCTGTTGATTAGTTGATCTTCACTGTTGTACTTCATTACCCTCTCCCAAATAATTCATTCTCTGTATCAACTACTCAAGTTGTTGGGCTATTCTCCCTTTCCCTCTAACCAAGGCATCTAGGAGTAACATCATCCTATCAGGTGGAGCCTCTTGTCTCCCAGCTTCTTCTCCCATATCACCCATATTTTTTGAACTGGATCACTCAACTGAATAAGGTTTCGATTGTTTTTCCTCTTCATATGAAGGAAAATGTCCCCAATAACCTTCTTCCTTCTTCCTAAATCTTTCTTGATACCTCCTTTCTCTGTCACTAATGGTCATAGAATAATTTTACCCATTGGTTGGCAAGACGGTTAGTGCTTTGATACCACTGTAATGGTTGCCCATGATTTTTTATTTCTATTTTTTTGATTGCTTATTTTTTGTTTGTGATTTTTTTGATGTTGTTGGTTTGCTTTCAAGTTCAATTCATGGTTTATTCATGCATAATACATTGATAGCATAAATAACTAAAAATATGGATAAACTTTCTACCAAAATATATACTCTTAGATTATATTTTCTTAGATAAAGTAACATAAAAATTTAGTCTTTACAAACACTTTTAACTCACAAAGAATCAAAACCAGACCTAGAAATATGAACACATAACAACAATATGTAGTCTCCAAATTGCAATTTTCTTCACCAAGAGATAGACCATCAATCTCCTTTGCAAACTAAGTGCCTAAATCCACTCTATCAAACCCCACAACGATAGTTAACACACCTCAACATGACAGACCAAAAATTTGGAAATACACCTCAGATTGGGTGTCCTCTTGGATAGGGTGATTTTCTCTATAAATTCTATTTCTTATCAATAAATTCATGTGAATACCTTATCTTGGTTGCCTTGATGTGGAGTTTCCTTTGAGCCAATACCCAAAATGCAATCACAAACCAATAAGGAGTTATGTTTAAAAAACCAAGTTCAAACTATCATGAAATGCCCAAAAATCTCTAAAAATAACCACAAAAATATAACACCAAACAAGCCAAAATGATGCCAAGCCTTCTCACACCAAAACCACTGATAACTCCTCAAAAATACTTGAACATCTTCATGATATTTTGATTGGAACTAAAAACAATGAAGCTCTAAAGTGACCCTTGAATGGAATCACACCCCAAATAGCTAGGGTGGGTCTTTCACTACCAAAACCAACTCCTGATTGAAGATGTTTTTCATCCTCAACATCAAACTACAGGCCCCTAGAGAAATTCTAGGAACATCCTGTTATGCAACCAAACTCAACCTAACCAAATGAGGCTCCAATGAGATAATATAGGCTCAATGAAAGATTAGGGCAACACAACATTTGAAACTTAACTTCCCTCCAAACTTTTCCACCCTTTTTTCCTTTTTTTCTAATAAAAAATACATTTTAAACCTTGCATAAGCCTCCTTGGGTGTCCCACTTAACCAACATACTTAAACGATTTTGATGCTTTAAAAACACTTAAGTTCATCAGCTAGGTGCCAAGGTACAACTTTATGACCCCTCTAACCCTCAACATAAAGTTCTAAAATAACTTTATTAAAACATTTCAAGAGGGGAAATACAAATATTAAATTAATCCAACCTTAGCAAACCCAACGCCCAACTGAAATGACACTGTTTTAAGTAGCCTAGCCATGAACAATTTCCATAAATAGACTTACTATTTTTAGTAACTACTAAAAATAGTAAATATTCTAAAAACTCAAACTGGTGTGACAACTAATATGTGAAGAGACTTACTATAATTAGTAAGTGCTAGACTTGGCCCCCTGCTAGAAAAAAAAGTCCACCTGAAACTCTAAAAACCCCACATAAAGGATTGGAATTGAGTTCCCTTACCAACACTGTTTAGCCTATAGGAACTTTGGAATAGGTTAAAGGTTATATCCATAACTCAAAGACTAGGAGGGGACATTACACTACAGGATGGTAATAGGGAATCTATAATACTATTTAGTTTTAAAGCATATGATACAGAGTAGTGTTACCCCTCATTTGTCCTGGCATTCGTATATTTTATCATTGTGGTGAAGGGTCCCCTTTGTATGGGCTGCAGTTGCAGGGTATTAGAAATTGTCATATACACAAAAATTTATTTAAGATCTAATGTCTATAAGTTAATCACAAAATTAGATCTTAAATAGATTTGTTGTGTTAATCACAACAAGATTGGAACTGAGTTCCCTTACTAACACCGTTTAGCCTATAGGAACTCTGGAATAGGTTAAAGGTTATATCCACAGCTCAGAGACTAGGAGGGGACAATACATTGCATGATGGTAACATGGATTCTGTAACACTATTTGGTTTCAAAGCATAGGATATAGAGTAGTGTTACCCCTCATTTTTCCTAGCATTCGTATATTTTATCATTGTGGTGAAGGGTCCCTTTTGCATGGGTTTTAGTTGCAGGGTGTTAGAAATTGTCATATACACAAAAAAATCTATTTAAGATCTAATTTCTATAAGTTAATCACAAAATTAGAATTGGACAATAAAGGCATTCAATATTCAATTAATGTAGGAAATTACAAAAACTAAAGTATAAATATATATGCCTCTTGGATACATGAATCAAAGAGATAACATGTCCAAGAGGTCAAGAGCAGGTAAATTTGCTCAGTCTAATTGAAATAGAGGCAACTTTAACTAAGAAGAAGTGGCACCTAACTGTCATCAATCAAAGATTGATGAAACAGTGGTGACACTTGAAAACCTCAACTCAAGATGTACACATCATTATTACCTACCTAAAAGAAGGGAACTAAATATTTATAATATTCTATTATAGTTTAATTAAGTAGATCCAATATTATGCTTAGGATAAACTATATTAAATGAAACATAATATTTACACCAACGAACTACCAGGGCCCTTTAGGATTTAGAATTGGGGAAATTATGTTTGAATTGTATGGTTTAAGAATAAATATGCATGAGCCTTTTTGGTAGGGCCTGCTTTGGAGACTAGCAAGTTCATTTTGAGCAAAAAGGAAGCTTTGTATGAAGCTACTTAGAAAAACCTTAAATTGTTATCCCTCAGAAAATTGGTTGTGAAATGGGTCCTTCTCTAAATGTGCAACAATTAGTCTTGATCCTCTTGAAGACGAGGAAGAGCTTTTGAGTGGACAACTTGATTTGGTACATTTTTTCCAAATTGATAGCTTCCTTGCCTTCACTTAATCAAAGTTTTAACTTTAGGGGATAATAGGGGCTTTACCTAGAGTTTTTCTAGCTTACAATGATCAGTTTGTACTTAATATTATAAGATTCTCTCCATTCATTGCCCAAGGGTGGTGCATATAATTTTGTAAACTTTTTCACCTCAATATAAAAAAAGTGGATAGTGTGCTTGAAGATTACTGTTTGAACTGATTGTTTGCTTATGACTATACTTATAGGGAAAATTCTCTTATTGTATCAGTGTCCTATATTTTCATTATGGCTAGACAACATTTTAGATAATTATCAACTTTTATTTATTTCTTGGTAATGGTAGATAATTTAGAAATTCAAATGCATAACTGTCCTCAAGGAAAATAAATATAGATATATGATATATCCAATAGCAAAGGATTTAAAATGCAAAAAGAAAGACAAGTGAAATGTAATGATGTCCACAAATGAAGGTCAATGGGACTTGATAAGCACAACTAACTTAGAATAAACAGTAAGGATTTTGAAATAGTTAGTAGGTTTGAATTTTTGATTCATTTGGGAGGTCAAAATAATTAGGAAATGCATTTTTTTAAATAAATATCAGTTAAACTTCTATATAAATTGAAAAGTCCTAACCAAACAAACAAATCTGGCTAGTTCAAAAAATCAGGTTGGATTTGGTAGATGTGATCTTTGAAAAGTTAAAATAAAAGCATCCATTATAATATGAAAGACCATGTAATTTTTTTTTATCTAAAAATACAATTTTATCTTATATAATTTTGTATTCTTATTACAAAGATTTATTGTAGAGAAATGTGTGATACATCATACAATTTTTTTTTCTTAACTGTGGTACATTTTAGGATGTGCATCAATAAGATAAGTTTTATGGGGCAATAGATATGTATTTAATTTGGGAGATCATGAATTAACAAGCACATAGTTTTTGGTTCATGGTTTATATAATATTATTTAGTGATTTTGTGTAATCTTCTCAATTAAAATATGTATGGATAGTAGTATGAATATGCATTGGAAAGCATCTCAAAAAGGGTTGCATATGTGATAGGATCTTGACAAAGACATGGAATGATACAATTAAATAATATAATTAATTATTTAGTTATGTGAAATGAAATGATATGGTTAAATCAAAAGTCTCATATCGCATTTTTTCTACATATGCTTGTTCTGATTCTAACTCATGCTCTCAAATGATAGTTGGGAACCTAAAGTAATCTATGATATTAAACCCTATGGTTGTTTCATTAATCAATTCAGATTAATAGCCATGGATTTTCCCCAAATCAAATTTATGGGACATAACAACCAGTTATTTCCAGTATAAACAATAAATTATACAACCACGGAATTATAAAACAAGCAGTTACAAGTTACAACAGATCCGATAATCATATCTTTGCACTAGTTCCAGATTTCAATAAGACCATAGTTTATACATTCTTGTTACAGATAATCAACACTTTGTTACACAAATCAGACTGCAATGAATCCACATAAGAGTATAGTGTCTAGGTGTAAAGAGTTATCACTCCCAATACCGTCAAAGACTTACATGGAATATGAAGATTCTGGATCTTATTTTAAGTCACCCTAAGGTGGATCAGTGTCTTAGCTTCAGTTATCTCAGCAGGTAATGATTGATAATGATTCCAATTGCTCATTAGACTTGTCCTTTCCTACTGCATAACCTTGTTTCAGTCCTCCAAAGCAGCCTATCAAATGTTTGAAGCCATTTTTCCTTCATTCTAATTTTTAGAACATAAAGTACATATCACTGATCACTGGTACCTCTGTTGTAGGTATCTTCTTCTTAAATCCCTTTCAAACAATCCAAGAGCACCTCCAACACTTAGAAATCTTCTTGCTATTGATGGATATTGTAATTTGGCATCCCAAATCCTATGCTAAAGGCAGTGATTCCTCTTATTTTCATATTAGAAAACCCTCAAATAGAGCAACTAGCAAAAATAGGGTCTGAAACCCTGGTGATGGTAGTGCCTCACTTCCTAAACTTTACTCTGAGTGAGTAATCTGTGTCAAAGACACTCCACAGTTGGGATTTGAATTCAACAGTCACTCCAACAATCTTCACAACGAACTCCTGAAGAGCATATGTAAACTCAGATGTGGCTCCACCTAAAATCCCTTAGGTAGAATTTACACTAATCATACCAGTGTAGGGTTTTCGTCCAATCTAGTGAAGTTTTTGAATGTCGAATATTACAATGTGCTTTGTTACTTTTACTCATAGAATTGTCAATCTATTAGTTAAGAAAGAGTTATGATAGAGACAATCATTCACAATGTTGTTCCGACTAACTTCAAATTCCCTTGCATCCATCCACCCTTTTTCAATATTCTTATAAATCTCCTTAATGGTAGATTAATAATAATTCTTTGCTATATTTTTAATTTTATAGTTTTAGTTTTGATCTTTTTTAAAATAATGCTAGTTGTGTTTTAGTTTTTATGTATATAAACACAACATGAGATTCTATGTTCTATTGTCAATGAGTGCCTCTTAATTAACTAATAATGTAATGTTGGATAAAAACATCCTAAATGAAAAAAAAAATAAAAATTTAAAGATATTTCCCTTCCTTTTATCATAAATGTTATCACAAATACATATAACATTTTATGAAGATATTTTCAACATTTGTAAATAAAACAAAAATGACTATGAATAGATATCTTTACACAAAATAAATATTTCAATATAAGAAATATAAAATATCAGTACTAACACTTCCCATATTCCACAAGTTTCAGTAGTGTACATTGAACTTCAAAAGAAATATTGTTATTCTTTTATAACAATTTCAAATAGTAAACCATGCAAAAATGAACACAGAATCATTTTATTTTCACCCAGTTACATTAACTTAAATAGAAATATCTCAACATAAATTTCACATACAAAGGAAAGAGGATAGAGAAAAATTAATTCACATACTTAAATTTGAATCCGTCTGCCTCACTGCACAAGCTCTCCACGTTGTCTTTCATCACATCCAGCAAGCCCTAATATGAACATAATTCTTTTGATGAAAAAGATTGTCTTCACTTTTCATACAAATGTTTTTTCTATATTGAACAGTAAATTAAAAATGTTAAGAATTATGCTAAAAGAGAGATTCTTGTGAACCATTTATTCATGACACGGGAACTAAATCCAATAAAATCAGTATACATAGTTATATTCATTCCAGAATCTGTAAATCAGACTGCATAAAAAAATCATTAAAAAGCATCACATTTATAAACCTAAACCTAACTGCAAAATTATTTATCAATACCCAACACAATGCATACACAAAAAATTATTTACTTTAGAAAGTTCACACACAATAACCTCCTGATTGGGAGCCAGAGCCACCCCTAGAGGTCGACCCCCAACAAAAGCCGACTTCTCCACCTGTTGTTCTGCATCCCTCCCGTCTATCCAAACCCGCTTAATCCAACCATCCCCGCACCCACTAAAAAATGATTTTTTGTCTCTGTCAAAAGCTAAATCTTCTGGACTTGGCAGCAGCCCTAGTCCAATCTTTTCTGCCCTTTCAAGCCCATTATTGAGTGCATTAATGCCATCAGTCACGAGAGCAGTAGGCGTGGGGGTAATGGAGCCTAAAACCACTTGAAATTTTGCCGCAGAGGCCAGGCAGATAACAACTAACAGGACAACATTTTGAATTTGTAAATCCATCTGAATTTCCGCAGAAGAATTTTGTTTCAGATTCAAGGGCATCACATAATGAAGAAAACATTGGGCAAATTATATAAATCTTTACATATGTAACAGTAACTTTTTTCTTTTGGATCCCTTTATTCAAGAGGACAAGCCCGCCATAAACATGGCTTTCGCGGGCTTTTTTCTGATTGAGGTCATGCTTCAGACCCAAAAGAAAAGGGAAAAAAAATGCTTATGGTAGGTAGCATCTTATCAGAAAATCATAGTTTACGTGGATCACAAAATTTTAGTTAAAGGCGGCCGTGTTCGTCGGCGATTTCCTCTTGGCGCAGACATGAAAGCATCGCTTTTTCGTTAATGGGAAATTTGACACTCCGTTTACAAGTGGTATTCTTTTTATAAATTTGATTCATAATATTATTTATTATAATCTGATTTATTATCACTGGTTTTGAAAGGTGTGACTTTGATAAATTTATTCGTAATATCATTATAATCTGATTTTATCACACACGTCTATAAATTGTGAAACAATATTTTTCTTCTTTGGAAGTTACCCTGCTGAAGCTCTCTTTTCAAACTGAAATACATAAACCATAACTAGATAAATGCTCACGAGTTTATCAGAATTGCTGTTTGGTCAGATTTAAAGTTAAAGCATGAAAGCAGATGCCACTGTTCCATTCGTATAAACATAGAAAGAAGCAAACCAACATTTCAAAACTTCATCCACAATCACCTTCAATTGTAACACCTCCTCAATAGGGTAATACTAATTTCCAAATCTTCAACATAATCGTCATGAGCCCTCATTCAGTCAGGTCAATTATATGTATTTTCACGATAGGTATGCTTATCATGTTGAAAATTTACTATTGATATTTATTTTTTTACAGTGTTCCATGGGGTTTCGGGGACGGAGACGGGGGACGGCAGGGGAAGCATTCCGAGGATGTGGGAACAGGGGGTGTAAGTTTGGGGGTGACAAGGGGATGGCGGCAGGAGGCGGCAGGGTGCTGAAATACATATAGTGCTTGAAAAATAGTTATAAAAAGATGTATAAGAATTATACATCTTGGAGACAACTAGGAGTCCCCTAGATGTCTTGAGGGCACCCCAGCATCCTCGAAGTCCTAGCGGTGTCTTGGAGACAGCGACACTGGTGGTGGGCTGGTGGGGGGATGTCTCCCCCAAGTCCCCAAGTCTCCAAGACGTCCCCATCTAGGAAACACGGGGTTTTTTGGGGTCAACGCTTCCCCGTGGAACGCTGATTTTCTATGATTGTATCATCCTTAGTAATCTTATATTGAAAAATTAGGTAAATGGTAGGAAGGTGTGAACAAGGTATTGCATAAATAGGATCAGGAGCAGCTAGCCTGAATAAATTCTCAAATGAACCGATTGAATCTTTTTCCAAACTTGTTGACTTACTGTCTCTTAATAGGCTTGTAAAAAGTGATCCTTTTGGGGCTCTTTGTAAGGAATTATTCCCTGTTCAAACTCAAAATCACAGAGCATTATGCAGTTGAATGGGGCAGAGTCGCAGTTTAAAAACCAATTTGTATATATACTGGTTGTCACTTAGGATCACCTAATTAGTATTAATCAGTGATTTATATGATATCCAATTAGCTTTGTGTCCAAAGAGGAACAATACCAGTTACTGCTAAGTTGCCCTAATCAAAATCAAATGTGGATTTTTTTGCTTGTGAATATTGTCAAACCACAGCAATATAAGGTTCTCTAAACTATGGCAGTATGACCTAGCCAAATCGTCGAGGATTAAAAATACAGAATACCCAAAATGCTAAGGCCAAAAAATGAAGGTTGTCTGTGGCTGTGCCATGGGCTAGCCAAACTGCCAAAATTCAAATTTCATTCCACACGGCATTCAAAGGAGTTGAACTGATCTCATTGTACTTCAAATTATAAATCCATATGAAAAAATGAAATTTGTGTATTCACTGATGTGACTTTATAGCCTTTCTCACGTAGAGGTTTAATCTGTCTTCAGTAACATGCTTCTGTTTTGGCTTGGAATCCTCTGTAAAGCAGAGGTTTAATCTGTCTTCAGTAACATGCTTCTGTTTTGGTTTGGAACCCTCTCTTAAGCAGAGGTTTAACCTTTGCTGATCTACATGGATTGGTAAGGTTTCGTTCACTCCCAAGCTTGGTAATGAGGTGAGCTTACCTGCACAAAATTTGAAATAAATATATATATAACATAAGATAATTGGAAAGAAATCCCCTTGTAGGGTTTTACAAGGGGGTTTCTATGCCAAATTGTCATCTGGCCTGGCTGTGTCCTAAGAAACAACCTTTTCCTCTTATTAACGGGCAATATAAAGTTGTACACTGCAAAATATATGGTATGAATTTTTTTTTCTGATTCCCTACACGGCATAGATTTATAAAAAGTTTGAATTTTTCATTCTCAAATATGCGACCATTTAAAAAGTGACATCTCTTTTTTTCACAGGATGCCTGATGGAGTGGATGTTACAAAAGACGGAGTGATTTACTTCACAGATGCTACCTATAAATACAGCCCTGCAAAATTTGAGTTAGAAATATTTGAATATCGTCCTCATGGAAGGCTGATCAAATTCGATCCCACCACAAAAACTGCAACTGTTCTGCTCAAGGACCTTCACTTCTCCAATGGAGTGGCTCTCTCTGCCCAAGAGGACTTCCTGGTTTTCTGTGAAACTTTTGTTTTCAGGTGTAGGAAATACTGGCTAAAAGGAGAGAAATCAGGGAAAATTGAAACATTCATAGAAAATCTACCTGGAATTCCTGATAATGTTAGAGTGGATGCAGAAGGCACCTTCTGGATTGGTCTTCTTGGGGTAAATATATTTTTGCTATTATCCTTTCTTGATTCTTCTTTTTATAATCCCAGAAGTCTTGCTACAACAAATGGTTGTACACCATAACCTTATATTAGTCTTAGAACATGAACAATATCCCTTGCAAGCTTAGGCCATTATAGAACATAAATTTTCCCTCCTATAGCTTCTTGTGTTCAAATCCCTCCGCCTTTCGTACATGTGCATAAGGCTAGACTGCTGAAACAGCACTTACCTTTGGATCAAGGAGAGAGAACAGAGACATCCCTATCAACACTATTTGGACAAGATGAGGATATAGGAACACAAATTTCATTTCCTACCTTCCTGTGGTTGAGCCTTTCTGCCTTCCACCTATGCAGATAAGCTTAACCGTCAAAGACCACTTGACCTTTAGATTGAGAGAGAAGAAGAAATACTTCTCTTATCATCAAATGCACATGAACATGTCCTACAAACTTAGCCCATAAGAGAACATAAACACTACCTCCTCTCTCCCTGTTGTTGACAACTTGACACCCTCTTCCTTCCCATCATGCGTATAAAGCTTATCACAGGTGGGTTTAAACTTTAGATCGAGAAAGAAGGATAGCGACTTTCCCTCCCAATTCTATGTACATCAACATGTCCTGCAAGCTTAGGCCATTACTATCTCCCAATGGTCAACCCACATAGCCTTCCCCTCACACGCAAAATGCTTAACCACCAAAATAGCACTGGAACTCTAGATCAAGGGAGAAGGAGATTTCGTCTGGCAACACCATACACAACATATCCAAGTAGCTAAGGCTATAGAGATGCACGTAAATGGTTTCTCCCATCATCTGGTTGCAGAGCCTTCCTGCCTTCCCTTCATGTGCATCACTGCATAATGCTCGACTATCAATAGAGTGTTTGACCTTTAGATAGAGGGAGGTGACAAATTTCCCATGATCATGCACTCTTAAAGGCTAAATGCTTTTGACTTGGAGCTATGAACAGGTGAGGTCACAAACAAGACCTCATTTCCAATAAACACTCAACAATTGAACTTTGATGACAAGAACAACACCACAACTTAACCATCACATTATGCCACTATTGACAAGATCATGCACTCTTATTATTTTATATTTTGAAATCCAATATTTTCTCTTACCAGTGCCCAATGCAGTTTTTTCTTTTCTGCAGAGACGAACCTTGCTATGGGATCTGACTGTCAAATATCCAGCATTGAGGCATATTTTGGTGAGGATGTGGAGTACTGTAAACCCATATGTGTTGTTTAAGAAAGGGGCCATTCTGAACTTGAATGAGAATGGAGAACCCATTGCTTTCTTTGACTCTAAAAGGCCACTTATTACCGGTGGAGTAAGGTTGGGCAACTATCTGTATTTTGGCGGCATTCTTGAGCATTCCATTAATCGTCTTGAACTCCCTTAATTTTTCCTCATTGCTTGATATGAATATTGTCAACAAAGAGAAGTTTTCCTTGCATGGTATTGTTATCATTTCAATGGCAAGCATCATTCTCATTGACCTTAAATTGATCGGTTTCAGTACATCTACAATGGTTGAAGACTGCCGCTTGAATGCTTACAGAATACAAAATTTACTTATAATGTCCATAACAACGTTGCAATGCATCATTCATTTTTGTCTACGCATGTTCGTGTTTGAGTCTTCTTTACCGATCAATAATTCCATTTTTAAAGTTATAAGGTTAGATGTGAGGAAAAATTCAAACAATTGAAAAAGAACCAAAAGAAAAACAAATAGGGAGAGGACCCAGTAGTTGAGCATGTTTCAATAGTTGTGATAGTAGTTGTTTATATAATGTCCAATAGTTATGACTTGACTACCCATCATTAAACAGAATGTAATCTTTTGATCTAAAAAGCAATCAATCATGTGATGTCACATCAGCGCTCAACTATCCATGATGTGAATGCACAAGTATTGGTAGCACTTTTTTGGGCCTTTTTGGACACCTTGACAAAAGCATGCTGATGTGGCATTGAAACAAAAGTTATAAGCAAGGGACTTGTTAAGTAAGCTGCTGTAAAACATTAGGAGTGACTTGAAATTTCTATGTAAGATAATTAGAAGTGTGAAGTTAGGGTGCACAACTACTAGGTCTTCTCCCCTATTCAAAAGTAACAATTGTTAGGGTGTTGTTATTGAGAAAGTTGTTCCCTCTCTTAACAAATTGAAGTTTAAAATGAAATACCTGTAATGTTAATCTAGGCTAACCAAATGCAATGTGTACTTACAAGTATAAATAAATTTAAATTAATTAAGTAGATAGTGTATTTAGTTAAAGTTATAGACATAGCAAGTGTTATGTGATAGTGAGTTTTTGTTTTGTTATTAATTGTGAAGAAGAAATTTTTTTAGGGTGGGGTTATATGAAGGGGCTTTATGAGCAGGTGTTCTATGAGACAAAAAAATGTTAGGATTAATTAGAAACTTTATATGATAAATGAGAGTCCTTACTTTTTAATTTTGAATAGGTGCTTTAAGGGTGGGGCTAGAAATTCTCCCCCACTAGCTGAGAAAATTATTTTAGTACTTGTCAATTATTGAAAAATTTAGATTCTTCACAATTAACCTAAGTTTTTTGTTGGAAAGAAAATATCTATCTTTATATTTTTGAATCTCTTTGTTTGCAAATCAATGAGAGAGTAGTGCATAAATCAAAGAATAGCAATAACAATACAAATACTTTAAACTATCATTTGTAAATTTCAATAATAAATTTTATTTTAATTTATATTTTTGTCACGACTATTTCATAGAGCTTACTAAATATAGGTTTGTTTTGGAGGTTTTTCTTGTGTATTTTGAAGGTTTGAACCCAAGAAAAATTGGGCTTTGAATAATGGGTATCTAGACAATGAATTGAATTCTTGTACAAAACATTTTTACATACTATATATCAATTTTTTTTATCGTTTTATATTTAGATACTTTGTTGAATTGAATATGCAAAATAATAAAATTCATGAGACCACTAGCTTTCATAAATTTGGATAAAATACTCCTAAAAAATCATAGCAACACTCATTGAATTTTTTTAAGAATCTCATCTTTATTTAATTGATCCTTTTGATTATTTGGTATTATAATTGAATATTCTAAAAAAAGTGAATTACTAGATAATAAGAAAATGAGAAGATTTTATAAATAAATTGAATTGAAATATTATTAATATTTTTTTTAGATTTTACTTTTAAAAAAAGTGTTATTAGCTTTTAGTAATTAAAAATTGCTTCAACAAATATACATAATTTATATTATAAAAATATAAATTAAAATTTTCAACAAAGATGTAATATTCTCACATAATAGAAAGAAAATCAATATTGTTAGTTTTATAATATACTAAAAATATTATAAATTAAAAAAAAAATCAATTAATAATTTTTTTTTATAATTTAAAAAAAATTAGTAAATATCTATATCTTTTAATTTTCTAAATTATATGAACTTAATGTTTATACCATCCATTTCTTAATAAAAATTACTTTGTTGAATATATTTTAAATATTAGAAAACAAATTGACAAATAATAAATTATATATTAGAAACAATGATTTATATTAAAATTAAAAATAAATGAATGAAAATTTGTAGCTATAAGAAAATAATTATAGAGGGGAGATTTTGGACTTGAGAGCAACAACTATAAAGGAAAAAATCCATTATCATTAATGCAATTTCTCAAAAGTTGGAAAAGTCTTAATAGGGCTCGTTGGTTGTTGACCTGGAAGAGGACAAGGATAAAAGAAAAAATGAGGAACAAGGAATATCGAAAAGGACCTGTGCCAACCTTAAGAGGAAAGTGCCTCCAACTTCCCAGATGGTCCAAATCTTAAAGAAGGGGGTTTAGGAGATGAACGACATGGAAGTTGAGACAATGAAAATTTTAAAATCCCAAGCTTAGTTCCTGCTGGTGTTTTTATTGGTTTTTTTGGGGTCTTTTTTGTGGCATTTGCTGGCCTTTTTTTGGTGGTTGTTGCTTTGTAATTTTAATGCCCTTTCTACAGCCTCTCTATTTCTAAGATCTTTGATGTTTTATCTCTTTTATTTGTAAACTTCATGGTTTTGGGTCCCTGTAAAACCCATTTTTTCCTCTTTCAAAAACTATAAAGGAAAGAATAGCAACAACATGCCCTAACCTTAGTATTTCTATAGATCCATGAGTTGCCTTGAATTCTTCTTTAGAAAATGACAATGATCAGCTTGTGAATACTAGAGCACACCTGCTAAAATTTAAGCCTCAAAGTATGAAGAAAATTTAGCATAGGAAAAAGTTGGTTTGAACCACCAAAAATAAGAGATAGTAACATGGTGATCTCCACCCTCATTTCTTCACCTAGTGTGGGTCCAACGCGTCTGCCATGAATGTAGACATGACTCTTGGAGGTTCCCAACCACTATTACAACTAGTGAATAAAGATAAGATAGCTTATGATGCCTCCACATCAGCTACTATAACGAACAATATGCCTGTTGTTGATTCTCAAGAAGGTAAAGGGATCTTATTTACCCTCCCAAATGATATAATTGATGTAATCTTTGAATGCAAAGCAAAAAATATCATTTTACTTTTCCTCAAGGGCATCCCATTAGAACAATATTTTTTAAATGGCCCTGAAACAACTAGGAGGTCAAAGGTTGGACGATTGAATCCTTTAGGAGTTTAGGCAAAGGCTATGTTGCTTGCACCTTCTCTAAACCTAAACATTCCTTTGTTTCCCTTTAATACAAATCCTAGATTATATGTGGAAAAACTTGCTATATACAAGCCTAGGATCTTGGTTTCCATTCAAAAGGGATTACCAAGTCCAAATACCACATGTGGGTAGAATTTTATTTCCTTAACCTCGCTTTTTTTTTTTCCTTTCCTTCAAGACATCACTACACAACTTGGCAAAGTTCTGTGGTGTAAACAACATTTCGATAAATGGGCCAACTTGCATTCACACCCCAGGGCCTATTTTGAAATGGGCTTAACTCGTCCTTTATCCAGTACTATTAAACTAGTTTGACTTAGTTTTGAATTTAACCAAGACATCACTTATCTTAATAAACTAAATGCCTATTTTATTACTACAAGGAAGGCCATTTGATTCATGACTTCCCTTTCCATAAGTCCAAATCATCCAAGCTTGCTATAGACAACCTCCATCTAGATGATCTCCCAACTATTGATAATCTTCGACCATCTTTGTTACCGCTCACCCATTACACCCCTCTTCACCAACCCAACATAATACCCATCTTGCTCCCAACCTCCCTCCTTCAGCCCCCTCGTCCACCTCTCCTATTCACTCATCATCTGCCTCAAAAAAATTATTTTACAAAGATATTGTTGTGGTATCCCAAGTTAGAGCCTCTAAGAGGATGAAGGAAACTTCCCCTTCTAAACATGTTTCTCTAGTAAATTACAATCTCTTTCCTCGAACAAGCAACCCTATAAGAAATCTAAGCCATAATGAATAATGACCTATGAGTCATGATCACATGGCTGAGCCCCTTGGACAAGATCTTATGATGGAAACTCAAAATAGATCACTAGGGAATCAATTTAATGTGTTATAGTTAGATGAGGAAACCCTTCTTGACTCCTCCAATGAAGTGAAAAGTTCAATCTTTGAACATGTGTGGATTGACCCTCCCCACATGCAAATATCATGTCAAAAAAATTGTCCAAAGTAGGGTGCTGGCAAGAAGTTGAGTCCACTTTTTGGCCAAAAAGTGGAAGTGTTTTCCCTAATTTTCATAATTTGATACATTTGACCTTAAATTTTGAAGAACTTAGAGATGGAATCTTCAAAAAAGTCATTGATCATAAAATGT
>VDFB02244498.1:0-46119 GCA_007258455.2 Sequoia sempervirens | reverse complement strand
TCTTCTATCAAGACATGTTCAATCCCTGCATCCTCAATCTCATCAAGAGATGCCACCACATGGGTCTCCTTATTAGATGGAGTAGCCCCAGAATCTATATCAATGTCATGAATCTTTTTTTCAAGATCCTTCTCCTACAAGGATTCAACTTCTTTATGGAGGGTTTCCATAGGCATTTCTCCACTTGGAAGCTCTATGATAAGGGGCTGAGTTGATGCTTCCCCTATTAGAGATCATGTTGAAGCACCTAGTTCTGTTGCAATCTCTTCCCCATGTGCTTCAGGTGGACCCTGAGCAAGAATTCTAGGTTCAATTTCTTCTCCAGAATTAGGAGGGAAAAACTCTAAGGGCTCCTTAGGAGCCATTCTTCTTTTTTTTCTTTTGTACCCCTGAGTGGTTCCTATTGCCATTCTCTTATTGGAGGTTTGAGCCTTTGGCTCATTAATTCTCATTACAACCCATTGTATGCTCCTATCCAAGACCGGTCTTGCAATCTGCTTAATGTCAATGGACTCTTCTACATTCCAATCCACTGGATCGAGGTCCTTGGTGCCTATATTTTCTGCAACATATTGGGGATCCAAAGTTACCCCATCATTTGACAATGTCCTAGGGATGTCTTCCTTTACCCCATACTCAATTATGAGTGGGATAGGAAATATTTCATAGTTTCTCCTTCTAGGATCATATTCATCTTATAAATCTATCCAAAATTCCTTCAACAGATTAAAGTGTTTGTAAAAAACAATGGGAAGCAAAGCCTGCATCTTGTGTTTAGGATCAAAATGTTTCCTGGAGGTGTACAGAACCAACCTTAAATGAATTAATTCATCACAGATTACCTTAGCCACCAAATTGTGTGCACAACTATATTCACCCAACTTCATGGTGAATTTGTGGCATCCAGTCTTGTGTTTATTGGAAAATTTTGTTGACTACTATAGCTTGATAGATGAATTCCATCAGGACAATCTTGTTGTTGCAACATCTAGGGAGTAGATGAGGGTGACCATCAAAACCACCCAGCCTAAAATAAGTGAACCTGGGGTATTGGATATACCAATGTCCCCATTCTAAAATAGAGGCCATAGCATCTCTGCTCATCCTGTAACCAACATCCCCTGTGATTTGGTTAATGATAACATATAGAAATTCATCATTAACCCTTCTGTAGTGTGACTTAGAAGTATGTAAGGTGAGTTTATCATAATGATCCCATACCTTTTTTTTCCTTGGGATTCCCCCAATATTCCCATTGCATTCAACCCTAGAAAGATGCCCCTTCTGGCAACTACATAAATCACATAAGAGGTCATGAAGAAACTCTTGGTTTCTCTCACTCTAAGCATCTGGTTGTGTATGCATTCTAACACAATCATGGTCCAGTCAAATTTTTTCCTTCCATCTAGGATAGTTTGGATGAATGGAAACATCCATTCTTTAAACTGGGAGGCATCTCTCTTCCCAAATACTCTAGAGAGCATCATTATTATATTTGCAATCTCCTTGTAAAAGTCTGCCCTTTTAGGCTGATCAAGAAGCTTGGCTAGGGACTTTTTCTCAACTCTTATACAAGTCTTATTCATGTGAGTTATGTTGGTTTCCTTCTTGTTGCTATAAAGCGACAGTGCCTTTGCTTCATTGAGCTACCTTGGATTTTTTGGAGTAGGTGTGTTGAACATAAACCTTATCATTTGTGGTGTTAATTCAATGATAACATTTCCCTACAAATCCACACATTGTCTGGTAGCAAGATTGTAAACTCCAGTTGTAGTGAGTATCAATTTTGGGCATTAAGAAGACATAGGGAAGAGGGAAACATGTGCCAAACTAGATTGAATAATCCTCTATGTTCTTCGTGTGACATCTTCACTGGAAGTTTCCTCATGCAACTCTTCATAGTTGAAGGAGCCCAAGTTTGTGTTAGTGATATTGGCCCAATCTGTGTCCACCTTGCTGGCTTTGATTGTGGGACTTTTATGTGTGTACCTCAGAGTAAATTGGATTTGTTCCACCTTGATCTTAGTCGGCTTGGCTCCTTTCATTGAACTTTCCATAGGTTGGCTCCTTTGAGAATCCTCTTTTGATACTCCTAACATCTCTTATCTTTGCAATAAAGCCTTGTATTAGATGAACAAAAAGCATAAAATCAATATATCAACGAATATGGTTATTTACTTCCTCAGGAAAACTTTCATACTTATCCAAATTTCATATTGATCGTAAGTGGAGTCATAGAAGAATCAAGAATAGGAAACAACTTCGATAAAAAGTAGGTTTGGGCCTAGAACTAGGATGAGAAAAAAATTGAGATTGAAACAGAAACCGAACCTGAAACTAATCGATAGTTTGAAGTTTGAACTCCATTCTAGTTTGGACTCTGCCAAAGAGCAAGTGAAGAACACAATCAACATTAATCAGAAGCGGGACCATTTTGGGAATGAACCCTAATGCAAACACCTACGAGACAAGTTTATCCCTGAGTTCACCTCTGCCAGTTTACTATTGAAATGGAATTAATTTGTTGAAGAGGTGGTCAGATGAACTTAAGGACCTGAGTCACATGGGATAACAATGGGAAACTCAAAGGGGGCTTAACCTCACCCTTTTAACTGAATAGAGACCAAATTTATCTCTAGGGATGGATATTTGTAAAGGTCGTCAAGCAAACCCTAGTTTGCATGACACATCAGCTAAGATAATTAGGGAATCAAATGCCCAACATGTAAATCACTAAATTGATACAGGAAAAAGATCAAATGGGTCTCCAAACAAATTCTCAAACATTCAAAGCATAGAGAACCCCATCAAATGAAACCTTTGTTAGAAACTAGGGCACAACATAATAGAATTGCCATGAAAGCGATAGCAGAATGGAAAAAAAACAAATAGAAAGATAGAAAAAGAAAAATGAAAAATAGAAAAAGACAACACAATACCAAAAAGACACCAAGGGAAAAATGAAGATTCACAGAAAAAGAATCCCGTGAACATGCAAGAACACGATGAGAAAGAACATGAAACAAAGCAACAAAACAAAAGCGAAAAAGAGTGAGAAAAGAGCCTACCTCAAAATGCCAACAACAAAGATTGAATTCGAATAAGAATTCACCCACCATGTGCCTCCGCAATCAAATCGTGCTCCTCTCATAGTTACCCTAGCTCTGGTTCGCTAAAACAACTTAGACAATAATGATAATGAGCTAGTTAACCTTGATTAAGGTTTAAAATTCCTTTCACACATGTGAGGAAGCTATAATTAATGCCATAAATGCGGTCTATTGGGGATGGAGTAAACAACAAGAAAGATTAATCAACTAGTGTGGAAATCCAAGGTAGGTTAGATGCAGAACCAAATCCAGAATAGAATAAGAAACCTTTACCAAGTCTCTTATCCAACTCCGGTTCTAGTTCTGCGAAAAGGACAAACAACAAAGGGAAACAAGAGAAAAATTGGAACCAAAACCGGACATGGAACTTTTACAAAGTTTCAAGTTTGGTTCTGATTTTGGTTCTATTCCTAACAAAGGAAGAAACACTGAGACAAGGAAAAAATAAATGGTGGGAAGTAGGACCGGAACAAAAACTGGGCCTGATGAAGACACAAAAAACAACCAAGGACAAAGCCAACAAGCAGGATCAGGATCAGACCAAAAATTGAATTCAAAGCTCCAAGTTCAATTCCCATTCCAGTTTCACTTCCACCAAAGCAAAAAAAAAACAAAAGGAAATGACAAACAACTCAAGTGAGAAACGAAACCAAAAGCACAAGACCAACCAATAGGCAACAAAAAGAATAAGGAACAAAGGCAGAACCAGTACTGGGACCGAATCCAGACTTGGAACTTTGCAAAATTTCTAAGTCCAGTTTCCATTCTGACTTCGTTTCTGCCAGAGCAAAAGAAATAAAGGCTTAGGAGGAAAATGAACAACTCCTAAGACCCAAACAAAAACAAGGGGGACCCATTTTTTTCCAAAAAAAAATGGGGTGGTTATGCAAGGCATAACAACCTCCTCTACTTTTAAATTTGATCCCACATTTTTCTCCAAGTGG
The DNA here is from genome assembly GCA_007258455.2 of Sequoia sempervirens. Classification (NCBI taxonomy): domain Eukaryota; kingdom Viridiplantae; phylum Streptophyta; class Pinopsida; order Cupressales; family Cupressaceae; genus Sequoia; species Sequoia sempervirens. Next base: position 42,065 of record VDFB02244498.1, on the reverse strand, counting down.
GGATATCTCAATGAGATGAATGCATCTCCAAATGTTTATACCAAGATGATAAAGAACAAGCTACTCTACCAATTGATCAAAATATCAACTATTTCTAAATCATTAAGAACATGGGATTCACAAGCCATGATAGCCTTGGTCTACACCAGCAAGGAATAAGAGAACCCATTTTTCTAGATAAATGAAAAAAATATCAAGGGCTTGGGTATTTTTCATTAGATAATACTAATCCTAACATCAAGAGTATCCTGGTTAATATTTCTAATGATGATAACATCAAGGACTCTCCCATGTGCATTATGGACCTATTTGAGAACACATCTATCAATAGCATTATGACCTTATCATTTACATCACCTTTGTGAGCTAATGGAATTGAACATGTTACCCTCAATTCATCAGTTGAAACCAACAACAAGCACTGATTTTGGAATTATTCGAAAGTGATAGAACTATTGTTGAGTTTATGGGGCTTAGAGATGGAATACCTCCTACATATTACAAAGAATATTTTGATATAGAACTTGATGTGAAAGCATACTTTGGGGTAAATTCAGATCCTTTAGTCATAAAAGAGTAAATATAAAAATAAAAAATAGATCCCCTAAAAAAAACCACAATGTGACACTTTTGAATTGAGAAAAATTCAAAATAAAGGACATATCCAAAGGTGAAAACCTCTTTGAGGTTTATGAGGATGAAGGATTAGACCTCCCTAGTATCACTAAATATTAAGAGAAATTAGTAGTACTAGTAGAAGAATTGGATAAAATCAATGTGGGAACCACTAACACTCCTAAGATCATATTTTATCTAGCATCTTTAGATCCTAGAGAGAAACAAAATTTTGCATCATTCCTAGAGACGTAAAAAATAAAATTTTATTGATCCTACACTAATATGCTTGGATTAACAGAGCATTAGCAGTCCATCATTTGATAGTATATCCAAAGGAAAACTAGTTAAACGAAAGCTACGTAAGATGTATCACAAATTGTACTACTTGTCAAAGTTGAGCTACAAAAAATTTTGGACATTGGCTTCATAACACTAGCTAATTGAGTATCTAGAATAGGTGTCTAATCTAGTACCTATTTCCAAGCCCATTGGGTCATACACATATGTAGAAATTTTAGAGATCTCATTAAAGCTTATCCTAAGGATGAATTTCCATTGTGTAATATAGATATCATAGTGGATTCAACAATGGGTCATGAGATGCTTTCCATAATGATTTTTTTTTAAAGATATAACCAAATCTATATAACACAAGAAGACCAACATAAGATATCTTTTACATGCCCTTGGGGTACATAACATTGGAATGTCATATGATTTGGTCTTAAGAATGTAGGTACAACATATCAACAAACTATTATGGTGATCTTTCATGAAATATTTCATAGCATTACGGAGGAATATGTAGATGACATCCTAGCAAAAATAGTCACAAGGAAAAGAAATGTAGAAGTGATAACATAAATATTTGGTAGACTAGAGAAGTATTAAGTGAATCTTAATCTGAAGAAATCATATTTAGTGTCACTTTAGGAAAGCTATTAGGATACATCATGTCTCATATAAGTATTGGAATAGACCCAACAAAGGTTATATCTATTATTGGTATGCCTCCTCCAAACACTCTAAAGCAATTTATAGTCTCCAAGGGAAGTTACAATCCATTATATGGTTCATAACACAACTAGCATATAAATTTCATCCATTTACTCATCTCATACACAAGGATGCCACATTCAAATGGGATGATAAATTTCAAAAAACCTTCTATTGTAAGTATGAAGGTGTTTTTATTGATGTCAATTGGTTAACTAGTTTCCAATTGGCTATATATGTCAAGGATATTGAGAAAATTGTAATAAATGATGGTTGCAGGTTTTTAGTGTTTGCTCCAAGTTTTGCTTTGGGATTTACTGCCATGATAGTAAGGATCTAAGGTATTGTCCTTGGTTGTTGGAAGTTGCTATATCTAGATTCTTGGCTTTTGGATCATTGTACAGTGCAAGTTATGTTCACCGGTTATGAACTGTGCTTTTCTATGTATCTGATTGAGGTCCAAGAGAAATGTTGTTGCTCTAGATTTCTTCTTGTTCGAGTCTTATGAGTTGCAGTTCTCAAGATAACTTGCTAAGGTTGTGTTCAATTTAATTTTGTTATATGTAAGATTGGATTGTGCTAGGGCTACATGTGCTTAATTGATTTATGTGTTTATATTGGTTTGGCTAACCTTGTGTTTAACAATACTTATGAAGTTTATGGAAGCATGTTGAGGCACATTGGGACTTATTTAGGTCATTATTAGATGTGTGTTTGGGTCACCCTCATTCTAATTCCATCGTAGAATGCTTTGACTTTGACCTAATTTGAATTTGTAAATGCAAAAGGTGTGTGGTTGACTTTGGTTAAAGTTCATAGTTGGAGATGGTATAAATAAAAGTTGAGATGTAGAAAGCAAATGAATGAAAGCAAGATATATGCGATATAGATGTGAAATAGTGTGTATGTGATGCGAGGTTGAGTAGATCAGTGTGAAATCTAATTGTGAGTTTCCATAAGCAATGAGTTGAATGTGTACTCTATCATTCAAGTATGTATGCAAGTGTGTGAGTGAATTGTGGTGTTAATATTTGTTGCGTTGAGATGGTTTTCTCTCTATAATAAATCCCTTCTATCTTCTTTGTAATTCTATGGTAGTGATCCCTCTGGGTGGTTAACCCTTGTTGGGCAGTGAGTCTTAATCTAGACAGTGAGCTTTCCTTGGCAGTGAGCCTTTGTATTTGGTTTTGATATTCTCTATACTGTGAGCTAATCCTCACCATGGTTTTTCCCTTATTGGGTTTTCCATGTAAATCTGGTATTATTGTGTGTGTGATGTGTAGCGGAGTTAAATATTTGTGAATGATAATTGATCTAATCTCTGGTGGAAGTGCTTAAAGGTTAAAATTTGTTAAAGTGATTCACCCGCCCCTCTCAATTATATTGTTCAATAATTGGTGTCAAATCTTGGTTCCTTGGTGAAGATCTTAATTGCTTAAGGAAGGTCCAGGATGATGAGCAAGATCATTATTGAGTGTCCTAGGTTAGATGGGACTAACTATGCTCTCTAGAAGATAAATATGGAAGGATATCTAGATTACTATCGATATGATGTTGAGAATTATTACAAGACTGCTTACACTCCTACAAATGGTTTGAGTAAAACTAAAGAGATCAAGGCACATGAAGTGAACAAGGAAAAGTTTATTCTGAAGAATAGTCTTTCACATTCAGAGTTAATTAAAGTTTCAAATCTAAAGACTACTAAAGAGGTCTGGGATGAATTGGCAAAGATGGATGAAGGAGATGAAAGGGTTAAGAAGCTAAGTTGTAGAACTTAGAGGCACAATTCAAGCTCCTGCAGATGTTTGAAGATGAAAACATTAAAACCTACGTACAAAGAGTGTATGATATGGTAGGTGGAATGTGAGGACTTGGTGCTATAGTGGATGAATCTATGAATGTGAAGAATATTCTTAGAACTCTCCCTGATGTGTACATTCAAAAGGTATCTGCTATTAAGGAATACATAGATTATAAGAAATATACTAAATTGTTGAGTATATCTAGATCATCTACCAGAAATTTCAGAGGTTCGTGTGAAGTTTTGAGTGTGTTGTGATTTGACAGTGTTTTTGCGGTCTATGTTAGTGTTTCTGAATGAAGTCTATGTGATTCTAGAAATTTATGTTGATGTGGATGATTCTATTTTGTTTCTTGGTGCTCTTGGATGTCTCTAGATCATTCTCTATCTTTGTGGCAGGTCCACATTGATTGGTGTGTTCATGATTGAAGATCTTTTCTTGCTCATTTTCAAGATTTTCATGTTCTTGGCTGACATGTTGGTGGTAGCGTGTTGTGGATCTTCGTGGTAAAATTAATTAGAATATTTTTTCATTGGAGATGTTAATTTGGGTCTCCCCTATGTTGTGTCCAATCTTGGTGTATTTGCATTGAAAACTTATTCGTAAATTTGGGCCAACATTGCAAATATTTTTTATTTTCATGGCTAACTAAGTTGTGATGAAATGTCATGTTGTGGATATATAAGAACGATTGGTTGAGAAAATTTAGTGTGGGAATAAGAATGAATGTATGCAAAAGAAAATGTAGATGTGTGAATAGTGTTCTAATCATTTGATAGCAGAGAAAAGTTTGATGAAGATTGAGAGAAGAGTGAAGAAGGTTTATGTGCTTAATTGGAATTGTAATCAAGCTTGTGTAGAAGCTATTCTTTCAGTTCATACTCTGTGGATGCAATCCATATTTTTGTATTGTTGGACAGTGAGTCCTGTTTTGTATTTGAGCAGTGAGCTCTAGGCAGTGTGCCTGAATGCATGTGCATTGCCCTTATTATTTATCTTAATACTTTTAACAGAGTATAATCTTGTGGACTAACATCCATCATTGTTTTTCCCCTAACAAGGTTTCCACGTAAAAAATATTGGTGTTCTTTGTCTCTCTGATGTGTTAATTTCCTGTGGTTAATTTCTTATTCATTAGATATGAGATTAAGTTAAGTTAAGTAAGAAAAGTTTAAGTTTTTGACACAACTGATTCACCCCCCCCTCTCAGTTGTGTGTCCTTGTTTTTCCAACAGGAAATCCCTCTAAAGAAAGATGAAGATACTGTGATCTCTTCCCTACATGCTATATAGGAAAAGAACTACTGGGTTGTCAACAATGGTTGTTCACATCACATTATTGGTGATAAAAGTAAGATTGTTAAACTTGAAAATTTTGATGGAGGCTTGGTTAAGTTTGGAGATGATATTGGTGCTAATATTTGTGGAATAGGTTCAATATGTTTTGATGACAAGAATAACATTGATGATGTCTACTACATGTTAAGGGCTTAAGGCATAATCTTTTAAGTGTTGGAAAAATGTGTAGTAAGGGATATAATCTTGTATTTGAGGATGAGAGATGTGAAATCAGGAAAGAATCTGAAACAACGATTGTTGCTGGTAAGAATTTTGAAGAAAATATTTATCAACTTAAGGGTGTTGATGGTCATTGCTTTATGAATCAGATTAATGATAGTTGGATATGGCACCAGAGAATGTGTCACATGAATTTTGATAATATGATAAGGATCAGTGTTGTGCATGCTATGAGATATTTACCAAGGATTACAAAGCCTGTTAATGTTGTTTGCAAGAATTTTCAATTTGGAAAACAAGCTAGAAACTGCTTCAGGTCAAAGGAAAAATATACTACCAAACTACTGGATTTGATTCATATAGATCTTTGTGGTCCTACAAGAGTGAGAAGTCTACAAGGTGATAGGTACTTTATGCTTTTGATTGATGATTATTCTAGATATACATGGGTTACTTTGCTTAGAGACAAATTTGATGCATTAGATAGATTCAATGCATTTAAGGCTATGGTAGAAAATGAAACAAATTTGAGAATAAAATGCTTGAGGTATGACAAAGGTGGTGAATTCACCTCCAATGAGTTTAATATGTTTTGTGAAGTTCATGTAATAAAGAGACAATTATCTGCTCCTAGAACTCCTCAGTAGTTTACTGGAGGAAGCTATTCACATTGTTGTTCAAGCAAATTCTAGCAGTACTAAGACCCCCTATGAGCTATGCTATGGACGAATTCCTACTATGAAGTATTTCAAGGTATTTGGAAGCAAATGTTATATCAAACGAGATGAAGAAAATATAGGGAAGTTTGATGCTAGATGTGATGAAGGTATCTTCCTTGGATACTCTACTAGAAGAAAAGCTTACAAATATTTCAATAAACGACTGGGAAAGTTTGTAGAGAGCACAAATCTCAAGGTAGATGAAGCATTGAACAATTTAGTTGAAGTTGATGGATATGTATTTGATGAACTAGATTGCATAAGAATAGAAGTTATGGAAGAACAAGAGAAGCATAATAAAGAAGAAGAAGATTCGATGGTGTCCCAAAAGACATGTAAATATGTGTAGGAAATTATTCAAAAAGTTAAATCATTAGAGACAAAAGGAAAGGATTATTGGCAAGCAGCAGAGCTATTGCTGCTGATGAAATAAATTTGTGCTTAATTTTTGAAGTTGAATCAAATACAGTGAGTGAAGCATGTAATGATGAGAATTGGATAAAAGCTATGTAAGAATAACTTATGAATATTACAAAGAATGAAACTTTGGAATTGGCCCCTAGACCGGCAGTTAAAAACATAATTGGAACAAAATGGGTATTTAGAAACAAGTTGAATGAGAATGGAGAAGTCATTAGAAATAAAGTAAGACTTGTTTGTAAAGGTTCATCACAAGTAGAAGGTATGGATTTTCAAGAAACCTTTTCCCCCATGGCAAGAATGGAAGCTATCAGAATGCTTTTAGCATTTTCTGCACATAAAGACTTTAAAGTTTATCAGATGGATATTAAGTCTATATTTTTTAATGGTAATTTGGAAGAAGAATTCTACATGGAACAACCGAAAGGATTTCAATTGTCAAATCAATTGGATATGGTTTGCAGATTAAAGAAGGATTTATATGGATTGAAGAAAACTTATAGAGCTTGGTATACAAGGTTAGACATATATTTGATTCAACAAGGTTTCAACAAAGGTATGACAGATAGTAATCTATACTTTAAAATTGAAAATGAAAAGATCTTGATAGTGGTTGCATATGTTGATGACATTATCTTTGTAGGAAATGAAACAATGTGCAAGATGTTTGCTAAAAAAATGCAAAAAGAATTTTAGATGTCTATGTTTGGTGAGATGAATTTCTTTCTTGGGATACAAATTAATCAAACAAAGAAAGGGATTTTTATTTCATAGTCAAAGTATGTTAGAGAAATGTTGAAGAAGTTTAGGATGAATGGTTGCAAATTGAGTAAAGATGATGACTCACCTAAGGCTGATAAGAGAAAATATAGATCTATGATTGGTAGATTGTTGTATTTAGCTAGTATTAGATTGGATATCATGCATGCAATTTGTCTTGTCGCTAGATTTCAAGAAGATCCTAGAGAAACACGTGTTGTTGCTATTAAGAGGATATTTAGATATTTGAATGGCACTCTAAATTATGGCTTATGGTATCCTAGGGATATTGATTTTACACTAAGTGTTTATACAGATGCAGATTGGGTAGGCTGTGTTGATGACAAAAAAAGTACAAGTGGTGGGGCATTCTTTCTTGGTTGCAAGTTGGTCTCTTGGTTAAGTAAAAAGAAAGATTCAGTTTCCTTGCTGTGAAATCTTGTTGTACACAAGTTTTGTGGATGAGACATACATTAAAAGATATCAGAGTAATGTATGATGATCCTATTTTTATCTTTTGTGATAATAGAAGTGTAATTAATATTTCAAAGAATCCAGTGATGAACTCAAGGACAAATCATATATCAATAAGGTATCACTTTTTGAGAGAAATTGTTGTGGAAAATGAATTAAAGCTTGAGTATGTAGGTGTGAAGGATCAAATTGCTGACATATTTACTAAGGATCTTCCTAAAGATACTTTTGAGTATCTCTAGGAGAAGTCAGAGGTTATTTCCCATCCTTTCTTGAACTAGATGCATAGGGAGATACATCGGTCAGTTGGGCCTATGGATCTATCTTCCTTTTGGGATGATGTTTGGTGGCTTCCTCTTAGGGTGAGTAGGTAGTGTCATGTGTTGTCATTGAGAGAGTATTTTTTTCTTAATGTCAAAGGGGAAATCCATGTAAAAAATGTTTTTCCTTTGTCATTGATGTCAAAGGGGGAGAAAGTATCATGTGAAAATTTTTATCTACTAAGGGGGAGAAACAAAAAAATCATGGAAAAATGTGTTCAAATTTGTTGTGTTGTCTTTTATAGTTTTTCACATCATGTGTTGCCATCAATGACAAAGGGGGATATTGTTGCAAGTATGAAGGTGTTGTCATTGATATCAACTAGTTAACTAGTTTCCTGTTGTCATTGATGTCATTGATGATGGTTATTGGCTATATATGTCGAGGATATTGAGAAAATTGTAATAAAGGATGGTTGCAAGTATTCAGTGCTTGCTCTAGTATTTATGGCTATGCTAGTAAGGATCTGAGGTATTTTCCTTGGTTGTTGGAAGTTGCTATATATAGATTTTGGGTTTTTGGATCATTGTATAGTGTAAGTTATGTTCACCAGTTGTGAAATATTCTTTTCTATTCATCTCGCTAAGATCTGGGAGAAATGTTGTTGCTCCATATTTCTTCTTGTTTGAGTCATATGACTTGCGATTCTTAGGATAAGTTTCTAAGGTTTTGTTCAAGTTAATTTTGTTATCTAGAAATATTGGATAATGCTAGGGTTGTGTGTGCTTAATTGATTTATGTGTTTTACATTGGTTTGGCTGACCTTGCGCTTAACACTACTTACGAATTTTACGGAAGCATGTTCAGGCATGTTGAGACTTATTTAGGTCCTTGATCTAGGTGGATCTAGAATACCTAAAAATTTCACAGTCTCAGAATTCATCCAAATCAACATCATTGGATAGAGCTCGCTGAAACAGTCCTAACACAACTTGAACAGGTTCAAAAGGAGTCTATATGCAGAAGTTATGCATGGTCAAAGGTCTAATCAAACAGGCATTCAAAAAGGAAAAAATTGATCATCTCAAAATGAGGGAAAAATGATGCCATGTCGTAGTGCTCGTCGCACTGATTCCAAAACTATATTCGGTTTCAAAAACAGAGCTCGTATGTGAAAGTTACGACTGGTCAAAGGTTGGTCAAAATTTTGGCTTTGGTTGACTTTAATGACATTAACATGGTGATGTGGCAAGAGTATATGACATGGCAGAAATATGGATTAAACCATATTTTTTAAAGAAAAAATATATGGTTTGAAAATAATAAGAGAGGATTTGGTGGGATTTTATCCCTTGAAATCCTCTTGCCTTCCCCATAAACCAAGGAGAAAAAAAAACCCGTAAACTTATATTTCAACAAATTAACCCCTTTAACCACCTTTCTCATATTTCAAAGAATTATGACATTTTAAGGAGCTTGAAATAATTGGTTACATATTTTTATGATTTAAAAAGGGGGCTTAGAATATTTCAAGGATTATCTTGTAAGGCTCAAATTATAAGAGCCATTATTTTTAAAAGGGGTTAGGATTACTTGAATGGATTTTGAAATATTTTGCAGATTTTTATGTAATTAGGGGGAATTGGTTGGAACTTTTACTTGTAAATGGGAGATATGCAATATTCGCAAAATAATATGGTTACATCCATATTAGCAAATAAATTTGTATAAAAATGGATCTTATTTTCTTGTAAAGGGGGTAGAATTTTCTTGAAGAGAAATTATTGAAGCAAGTCTACTTGGAGAAATAATTCTAGTGTGAGAATTTTGGAGAAAAATTACAAGGTGTTATTATACACCAAAATTTGTAAAAGTGAGAGATTGTGAGGAATTTGATGTAGGTTTTTGAAGCTTAAAAATTGTAACAAGGCAATATCATTGCTTGGAAAAAATTAATAAAGTGGTCCCAACATTGAGAAGCAGACCCAGAGACGTACTCCTCATTGGATGAACTCCATTATCAACCTGCGTGTGATCCTTCTGTCTCCTGTCTTATTATTCTCCTCTCTTCTGTCTAATTTTCTCTCTAGTTTAAATTCAACATTTGAATTTCTAATTACTTATTTTAGTAATTAGTTAATTTAATTAATTAGTGTAAAAGTGCACCTCCTTTGTAATTTCAACAGTTAGACAATATAGTCACACAATTATGTCTAGATTGGGAAAAATATGTAATTAGGAACTAAGTGCAATAATTTTTAACTTTCTAATTATAGTTCAAGTGGTATCAGAGCCCGTTTTGCAGGAAATTGCAAGTGGTGAATGTTAACCAGGTTGAAATTGAAGCAAGGAGAAGGTGCACTGGAAGAATTCAGTCCAGAGATCAAAAAATGAAGGAAATTTCCATGATCAGAGATGGTGGTTGAACAAAGTCCTATAGAGCTTGATGATAATGCTTTCCAGAAAGCATTTCTTGAAATGAAGGCTATGGTGGAAGTTCTTTTTCAAGAGAGACAAGAATGATTGAGGAAAAAGGAATGTAAGGCTAGAAAGGAGGAAGCTAAATCCTCATTGAAAGAAGACAAAGGTAAAGGAGTAGGAGGTGGTGGTGACCCTCCTAAACCTCCATCCCCATCCTCTTCATCTTCTTCATCCTCTTCTTCTTCTTTGTCTAATGCTTCTAAAAAGAAATAGCCTGTGCAAGCTAGTTCACCTTTGTTAAAACTAGATGTTAAATTTGATTTGCCAGTCTATAATGGAGAACTAGATGCAGATAAAATAAATAATTGGATTAATCAAATTGAATTTTATTGTAGAGTTTAGAAATTTATTGAGGATTCTCAGAAAATGCAATTAGCTACTCTTCGCCTAGGAGGCACAACTTTAATTTGGTGGGAGAGTAGAACATAGGAGGATCTAAGTCGTTATGGAAAAAATATTTCTTCTTGGTTTGAGTTTATAGCTGCATTAAAGAAAATATTCTATTCATTAGGACATATGCAAAAATCAGTAATGAATTGGCAATCATTAAAGCAAGAAAAAGGGCAAAGTGTACAGGATTATACACACGAGTTTAGGAAAAGAGCTTTAATTTTGGGCATTCCATTATACACACAAGAAACTTTGTTAAATTATATAGGTCGATTACATGAAAGTTTGATACATACAATACTTATGTTTAATCCAACTAACATTGAAGAAGTTAGTGTGCAAGCTATCCATTTTGAAACAAGCTCAAGGAATAGCCATGATAATTTGCTGATGAACTTGAAGCAGAAAGGAAGAAAGAAAGGGAAAAAGAAATCACAACGAATAGCTACTGCAAAGAAAGAGGATGAAAACCCTTATTGCTCACATTGCAAGAAGGAAGGGCATGAAGATGGAAGATGTTGGAAACTGCATCACGATCAAAAGCCAAAATGGTTCAAGGATTGAAAGGGTAAGTAGAAGACCACAACTATTGTGTAGGATCTCAGATCCGGTTCTGATGATGAAACCAAGATTTCAATTGTGGGTTTGAAAGGTAAAGATTTTGTTGGTAATGATTCTACCACTGATGTTTCATGTGCTTCTACTTCTAAAAGTCGTGTTGTTCCTGAAGATAGCAAAAGATGTGAATTGTTTCAGTTAAGGGTGATTTCTAAGAGCACTAAGATTGATACACTAATAGATAGTGGGTCCCAAGTTAGTCTAATTTTAGAAGAAGTTGTTAAGCAGTTGAGATTGAAAACAAAGCCACATAAGCAACCTTATCCATTATTTTGGGTGTGCAATGATAACAAATTGTGAGTAACTAAGCAATGCAATTTAAGATTTGCAATAAAATCTAAGTTTACAGATGAGGTTGAATTTGATGTGGTTCCACTTGATATATGTGGAATTGTGATGGGTAGCCCATACTTATATGATAGAAAAGCAATCTTCTATAGGGAACATAATCAGTATCACTTATTTAAGGAAGGAATTGAATACATTGTGCATTGTCATCCAATTAAGACTAATAAGTCTTTTGTGACAACAAGAAATTTGAAAAGGGTAGTCAATGCAAGCAATAATTTGGAACTTATGTCTATTCCACAAGAAGTGTCATTGCATAAAAGCATATCTGATTCTAAGGTTGTTCCAGTTGTGAAAGACAAGTATGATGTTGGTACATTCTTTTTCTCATCCGTAAATTCAATTTTGTTATTCAACCTTCTACTTTTCAGCAGTGTATGGTTGGTAGCAACAAAATTGAATGTGGATGTGTATATGGCTAATGTACTTAATAATATCAGTGCAATTTTGATTGTTGTTATGATGAGTCAAATGGACAGGTTGCAGTAAGGAAGGACAAATGATATTGGGCAAGTGGGGCAACATTTCCCTATCTCAATTTGTACATAAACAGACCTTTTTGAGGTCCAAAAGCTTGTCAATGGGGAGGATTGATCCATGTGGATCCAAAATGCTTGAAAATTTCATAGTCTCAAAATTCATCCAAATTAGCATCATTGGATAGAGCTTGTTGAAACGGTCTTGACACAACTTAAACGGGTTCAAAAGGAGTATATATGCAGAAGTTATGCATGGTTAAAGGTCAAGTCAAATAGGCAAATCAGGTATTCAAAAAGGATAAAAATTGATCATCTAAAAATGAGGAAAAAATGATGCCAGGTCGTAGTGCTCATCGCATTAATTTTAGAACTATATTCGGTTTCAAAAACATAGCTCATATGTGAAAGTTATGGCTGGTCAAAATTTTGACTTTGGTTGACTTTGATGACATCAACATGGTGATGTGGCAAGGGGTGACGTGGAAAAAGTATATGACATGGCATAAATATGGATTAAACCATATTTGTTAAAGAAAAAATATATGGTTTAAAAAAAATAAGAGAGGATTTGGTGGGATTTTATCTCTTAAAATCCTCTTCCCTTCCCCATAAAACAAGGAGAAAAATAAAACCCATAAACTTATATTTCAACAAATTAACACCTTTAACCACTTCTCATATTTCAACGAATTATGATATTTTAAGGAGCTTAAAATAATTGGTTACATATTTTTATGATTTAAAAGGGGGGCTTAGAATATTTCAAGGATTATCTTGTAAGGCTCAAATTATAAGAGCCATTATTTTTAAAAGGGGTTAGGATTACTTGAATGGATTTTGAAATATTTTGGAAATTTTTATGTAATTAGGGGGAATTGGTTGGAATTTTTACTTGTAAACGGGAGATATGCAATATTTGCAAATTAATATGGTTACATCCATATTAGCAAATAAATTTGTATAAAAATGGATCTTATTTTCTTTTAAAGGGGGTAGAATTTTCTTGAAGAGAAATTATTGAAGCAAGTCTACTTGGAGAAATAATTCCAGTGTGAGAATTTTGGAGGAGAAAAATTAGAAGGTGTTATTATACATCAAAAATTGTAAAGTGAGAGAGATTGTGAGAAATTTGATATAGATTTTTGAAGCTTGGAAATTGTAACAAGGCAATAGCATTGCTTGGAAAAATTAATAAAGCGGTCCCAACATTGAGAAGTGGATCTGGAGATGTAGTCCTCATTGGACAAACTCTGTTATCAACCTGCATGTGATCCTTCTATCTCCTGTCTTATTATTCTCCTCTCTTATGTCTAATTTTCTCTCTATTTTAAATTCAGCATTTGAATTTCTAATTACTTATTTTAGTAATTAGTTAATTTAATTAATTAGTGTAAAAGTGTACCTCCTTTGTAATTTCAATAGTTAGACAACATAGTCACACAATTATGTCTTGATTAGGAAAATTATGTAATTAGGAGTTAAGTGCAATAATTTGTAACTTTCTAATTACAGATCAGTCCTCATTAGATGTGTGTTTGGTTCACCCTCTCTCTAATTACATCGTAGAAATTTTTGGCACTGACCTAATTTAAATTTGTAAAATGCAAAAGGTGTGTGGCCAGCTTTGGTTAAAGTTCAAAGATGGAGATGGTATAAAAAAGGTTGAGATGTAGAAAGAAAATGAATGCAAGCAAGATAGATGTGAGATGGATGCAAAACAATGTGTATGTGATGCGAGGTTGAGCAGATCAGTGTGAAATCTAACTATGAGTTTCAAGAAGCAGTGAGCTGAAGGAGTACTCTATCATTCAAGCATGTATACAAGTGTGTGAGTGAATTGTGGTGTAAATATTTGTTGTATTGAGATGGTTTTCTCTCTGTAATAAATCCCTTCTATCTTCTTTTTAATTCTATGGTAGTGAGCTTCGGGTGGTTAACCCTTGTTGGATAGTGAGTCCTAATCCAAACAGTGAGTCCTATTTTGGAAGTGAGCTTTCCTTGGCAGTGAACATTTGTATTTGGTTTTGATATTATCTATATTGTGAGCTAATCCTCACCATGGTTTTTCCCTTATTGGGTTTTCCACGTAAATCTGTTATTGTGTGTGTGATGTTTTCCAGTTTTTGCTTTTGTACTTAAAAATTAATTATAGTAGTGTTGATGTGTGTTTTAGAACTTCTCAACACAGGTAATGCATAAGTGCATCACCTCTCTTGAAAGACAATTTCTTACAAGTAAATTGTAGAAAACTATCCCAAGGTTTTGAATGTTAGGTGATGACTTACTTGGAATGTCTCAATTGGTTCATGTGATTTGCTAGTAATCACAGGGTAGCCTTACTTATATTAAGTTGGAAGGGAATTGGTTCTTTAAATGAAGTTTATAAAATTCTGAAATGTTGTTCTATTGTTACAAGTTCAGGACAACAATCTGAAACTCCACTTTTGTCATTAGATTTGGCTTTACAATGATGCTTGAACTTTTCCTAAATTACTATTTCAAAGAAAAGTCAAAAGGGAAGGGAAGAGAGTAAGTTCCTAGACCTAAAAATACCAATGAACAGTGATAATGGAGGATGCTATACTGGACAACCTTCCTGAAACTAAGTTCAACTTAACCAAGTCAGCTAGTAGTCTCATGAAACTAGTGCAATCTTCTAAGGTCTATAGATTTTCAATAATCTTTCACCATTAAACATGAATAACAGATGAACTTTAGTGCAAAAATCAAAGTATGTTCATACTAGCTTTACACTGCTATTTATCATCAATAAACAAAAAAAACATGAACAAGGAAGGGCATCAACACAACATAATTCTTCAACATCAATGAACAACATTAACTAATCTACTAAAAGCATGCTAATCACATAGAACAACAAATTAAATCTACTCAAATCTATTGATTATGAGGAGATGAATCATGAAACATGAATGAAACTCAAGAATCCACCAAAAGCAATGGATTTCTATTAGAATTTCAACAACATGTCTTTATAACTCAACTCTCTCCCTAAAATTAGAGGAGACCCCCTAATTATAGTTTTCAAAAAGTGAAATGAATGGCCAAGATTTAATCTCATTGTGTGGCCAAGATTCACTACAAATTAGGGTTTCACCTACCCCTTAATATTTTACAATTTAAATTTACATTCTTGTCTTCTAGCCTATTTTGTCCTCTAGTGCTTGCTGATGTAGTACTTTTTTCTTCTAGTTGATTTCCTTTGTTGCAACTACACTATGAGGAATTCATCATCAATGACCACCGACTTTCCTTCATTCTTCTTTATTGTGGCGTATCCCATGAACTGGCCAATCAACGCGTGAAGCTTATTCCATTCCATTATGTTGGATTGGAGCACCTAGAAGTTCAACTTTCTAGATCTGTTAGCAATTAGGTCCTAATAATTGTTGCATTTTGGCATGTTCTTGATTACCTACTCTGACCGAGCGAAGGCTCAAGCAAAAAAAATCATAAAATCTGGCGTTATCATATCAGTGGCTCCATTATCCATCTTCTTATGAAAATATGGCCTTATCCTTTCAGGATCTAGCTAGACAACATGCATGTCATAATCCATCATGAGCTTTAAATATTCTTCGCAGGCTGCCCAATGTTCTTTGACCCAATTTAGGTCTAGGTTCACTTCATGGAGCACCCACTCCAAAACTTCTCTTCTTTGATTAAGGCCTAACTTCCAGATCTCAATGAGCCAGTGGTCATCCTTCGCCAGAGCTAATTCCTTTTCCTAGGAGCTCTTAAGAATCTTGAGGATAGCCTTGAGTTTAGGGTACATGATCCTATATAGTTTTGGGAAGTTAGTACAAAATTTCCTCATGCCTTCAAGCTGCTTTTGTACCTCACTAAACTTATTTGTTGTCCAGGCAGCATGGACAATACCCATATCTCCGTTGTAAACTACCTGTCAGAACTAGTTTTTGGTGGCCTTAGTCCAATTCTTCCTCCTCTCCAATTTAATGATGTGATCTTTTGAAAGTAGTAGAGGAGTGGCCAATGATGTTGTGGGTAGTTCCTCAGTAGAAGAACATTGTTGTATATAGATTGTAAGAGTTTCCACTTGTGACTTCAATTCCTCCTTAGAGGATTGATCTTTGTTCATCTAGTGTACAATCGTGGTGAAAGATCCCTGGAGATGATGTATCTTTTGTTCCCTTGTGGCTATCCCCAGATCAATGGTGGAGATATTATAGCTTACTCCTTCTCCTTTATCCATCACTGGAGTATTAATTTGTACAGTCCTTGACCCTAATGCATCCATCGTGATATGGGATTGAACCCTTGGCTTCTTCTCCTATATGAGCTTGTGCTAGGATGGACTCTATCCTTTCTTTTGGGTCGATAAGGGTGGGGGTCTTCTTTTGTAATTGTTCCTCTAGCCATTTGGGCATCTAAGATCCCTCCTTTGGTGATTCATGATCACCTTCTTCTTGTTTTTCATGTTGGATTTCCCTTTCTTAATGACTTAGAGCTTCTTGTTCTATCTTCTCTTCTTCCTCTTCATCTGAGTCATGGATGAATATATCCTTTTCTTCTTGTGACTCACTAGTAGCTATGTTTTCCTTGGGGCTATCTTCCCCTTCAGATGAATTTTCTTCTTCTTCTTTCCCATGCTCTACATCATGCTTTATCTCTGGGCTTCTTCTTGTTCGAGCCTCTTGTTTAGTCTTGTCTTCTTCTTCAGCTTTCTCCTCTTTCTTTTCTTCTTCTTTTGTGGGAGGCATCTCTTCATCTTGGCTAGGGCTTTTGTGTTGTACCTTGGTTGGAGGTTCTGTAGTTACTTCCATTTCCTCATCCATTTGTTTCATTTCGTCATCCGTCTATTTCTTTTCCTCAGAGGATTGTCTTTCAACTTCCTCTCTGGCACCATTGAGTTGTTGGGCCAACTCTTCTTCAAGTTCTTGGTTGGAAGTCTCCAATAAATATTTGGCATCGGTGTCTCCAACATCTTCTTTAGAGGATTGTGTTTCTTCTTCGTCATGCACTACCTAATCAATGACTATGTGTTGATGTTTTGGATGCTCATTGTAGTCGTCAAATTCCTCATCCATTTCTTTGGTTGCCTCACTTTCTTTTCTTTCTAACTCTTCAGATATCCACATGGCCATCTCCATTTTAGGTGGTTTAGTGAAAGAAGGGAAAGGGAGAAATTCCATGGCTTGAGCTAAGGCAGCTTGCACTGTAGGGTTCATTAACACTCTAGAGAGCTCCATAGGTATGTTTTGCATGTGCTGAGAAAAAGCTTTTGGAATAATCCCTCACCATGATGGGTGTGGTAGGTGAGGTGGAAGCAAGGTGAACTAAGATGTCCACCGTAGGTGGAGAGGAAGCCATTAATGGTTGAGATGCTAGCAGAGGAGTGATAGTAGTGGTAGTGGTAGTGGCAACAAGAGCAGAGGTGGCAGGTGGAGACTTTGGTTGCTTGGCCTCCTCTTCCTCTCCTTCATGGAGTGGATCCTCTTGGATCATGGGCATCTTAATAAATCTTCCTAATTTCTTTGTATTCATTGAGGGCTCACCCTCAGAGGCCTTAATTAACTATACCTTATCATTTTGTTGGCATTCTACTACCTCGTTTCTCTTCTTTGGCCTAGAGGTGAGAGGAGATTTTGGAGTCTCTCTAGATGGGGCAACAACAATTCCACTGTTGGTTTTGCTCTCGAGCTCATATTTGAGCTCACTATAGGTCAAAGTTGATCCTTGGAGCTTTAGCTGAGCAATTTTCCCATCAATCCACAAATTTTCCCTACGCTCTATTGGTTTTTTTAGAATATCTAGGTCATTGACCTCTTCTTTATCCTAGTTGATTAGGGGCAATGGAAATTTGGCTATGCCATCAAATCTCGGATCTATAATAGTGTTTTCATCCTCCACAATTTGATCTAGCACTGGGAAAAATTTGACTGTTTTAACAAAGTATGTCGTCATGCACATATAGTGCCTCATGCACACCTCCTTATTATCCTTGTAGTTTTCCTAGAAATATTTAACATTGTGCAAATGGGCATACTCTCTCCAAACCATCCTCTTCAATTCTCCATATGGATCCATCATTTATCGAGGAGTGTAGATCTCCAAGTTATATTCAATGATTTCCTTTTCAGAATACTCCACACACTGGGATGTGGGAATTGCATACATACCCTAGCCGAAAGTGAGAGGATGGGAGTGCCTGGCCTGTGTTTGTCACTCAGGAGTGTGTGTGCGTGTTGTAGTCTCCTAAGGATTTCCAACAAGATCAATTGGTCATTTGGATACTGGGGTAGCTTATATGGCCTCTCGGAGAAGCCCTCTGTCCTAATATAAGTAAACTTGGGAAACTGAATAAATAGAAACCCAAATTGGCCTATGAATGCATGAGCACTATGTGTGACCCTTCACTTAAAGTATCCTTTGAGAAGTCTGATGATGTGCCCTATAAAGACATCATTTACCCTACAATATTTTTTTTTAAGTTTTGATATTGGAGCTATGGATTCCTGTCATAGAATTTTAGCTCTCTCCTGGGAGTCGGGCTCTGTGCCACAACTAGACAAGGTGGGGATGTGGAAGGTTTTCCCTATAGACTTGGTGGAAAAATTGGCCAACACTCTACCATCATGGTCAATAATTCTTTTGATTTTCTCTTGATATGCCTGTTGTCACCTAGAAATGCACCCTATGCAAAGTTGTAAAAACTGAGCTTTCTAGTGAAACATTGGATCACTCCAAGGCTGTGGGTCACCTGAGATTGGAGTGAACCTCTAGAGAAGGCCGACTTCCTTTGGTGTTAGCTAACTACTGACTGTTGTGGGGAAAAGGAAGAAGGAATACATAAGATGAAGATTAAAATCTAAGGTGATACACCGAAATAATGAGGAATCCTGAAACAGACACAAGAAGAATATACAATTGAAAGTTAAATTATATTGCTTCACATACTCAGAACAACTTCTTTCAAATTTAATGCTTTAGTCCTAACAGGTTTGGCCCACATACACATCTTGGGAAGGAAAGATCAATTTCACAACCTTAAGACATAAGTGCAGGACTATAAAACACAGTTAAAGACTTGCATGTTCGAAAGAAAGATACATAAATGAGCATCAATACAAACATGAACACAAGCTTCCAAGGTAAACTTTGCGTTGCATTCTAGATTCCAATTTGAGTTAAAAAAAATACATCGGTTGAGGAAGGATAGCTAAAAATCTCTAACTCTTCTGGATGCATTACCCGAACTCTCTACCAAAAAGGAAAAAAAGCCTTATATATCAAAATATGTCGGCCCCTTAGGGCTTACAAAATATCAGAGCTCAGAAAGATCTATCCTAAGATCCTTTGATTGAAATCAATGCTAAAGCCTGCGTGTCCCTATTGTGTGTGTTGGTGAAGGGTTACCCTCATAGAAGCCCTCTGATATTTCACAGCTACCACATTTATTTGATCCATCATGTTCGCCCCAAACCTCTTCAGTCGATCCGCCTTCAATGCCCTGAGTTCAAAACAGATAGACGTCACCCTTCGTCTAGTTGATGTTCTTTAGACTGCCATGATTTACCTACAGATCTCTCTAATTGGTTGAGCGCTTTCCATGCGGACTCTATAGCTGGTCAAAAGTCCTTTGAAAAGAATCGTATCTCGGCGAGACACAGAAAGTGTCTTGCCGATGCGATTAGGTGTCTCTGCAGCTATCGGCATATCAGAGAATAGTCAGCGAGAGCTCATTGTGAGCTCATTTAATTTACCCCGAGCTTACTCTTCTCCTCCGGGCTCAAGCTCCTTCGGATTTCGGTGAGACCTTACTGGGTCGGCAAGACCTCATCTCGATGGCCTCAACTCATGGTGAGCTCCTTCCGGTCAGTAAGACAATCTCCACTCACTGAGACCACATGCCGATTCTCTCACCTTTTTGCCAAAATTTTATGTCGGCAAGACATGATGAGTTAGGGAGACCCTATATTGATGCCATGTTACGCCAATAGACCCTTAAGTCGAGGAGACCTCGTGTGGTGGGAGAGACCTCACCCCGAGCTTGCTTTATTTCATCGATGCCACCTCATGAACTATTGTCGGTGAGACTCCTGTCTTCGATAAGACCTCCTAGCAAAGCCCGCTTGCTTATGCCGAAGGCATCCTTTTGCTAAGACCCACACCGAATTCCCGCATTCTTTCAGCTCTTCATTTCGAGGAAACTTGGGTGTGTCGGCGAGACATTCACCGAACTCTACTTTTCTGCTCCGGTTCATTCTGCATCGGCAAGACCCTAGGGCATCGCTGATACTATATGGTGAAAGAACATCTTATGTCGATGGCGGAAACCCTCCTTAGGCGAGACACCTGTTATCAGGGAGACTCCTGCTGAACCCCTCTTGTTGTTGCCAAAACACTCCATTCTCGCTAAGACTTCTTAGCGAGATCCTTCACTCACCCCGAAGTGCCCAGTCGGTGTAAGCTTCATCCTTCGGCAAGACACTTTGCCGAAGGCAATATCCTATGCTGAGACCTCTCTATTTCTTTCGACAAGAGGCCATTAGTGTCTCCTCGAATGCATTTTACCTTACTGAGTTCCGCTTTCCTTTTGTCAAGAGATTATCGAGTCGGGGAGACACCATAGCGAGGATCAAATGTTGCATCGATATCTGCTTTTGTCGCCGAGACACCCTCCATTCGCCGAGACCTCTTGTAGACTTCGTTTTCTTTCGGAGAACCCTTTATTCGACAAGATAGCCAGCAAACTCTCTTTCCTTTGCTGACGCTGCCTCCTTTATTTCTTCGGCATGAATTTTATCCTTCGGCAAGACATCCTGCCGAAGGGTTGAACCTATGTCGAGAGCATCTCGTCTCGGTGTGACTCTATCTCTTCGGCCAAACCCTTTTCATTTTGGAGGCTCCACTATTCGGTGAGACTCTTTCCGATAACACCTTGTATGTCGCCAAAACTTCTCGTTGTCGGCAGGACCTCCAGGTGACATATTTAACTGTTGGCGAGCCCTTTCATGTTTTGGTGGGGCCTCCTTTCGATCGGCAAGACCGGCTCCATTCGTCAAGACTCTATATCAAGCCCTTCGACTCTTGCCGAGTTCCATCTCATTTCAAGGGGACCTTGTGTAATTGCTGAGACATCTCAGCGAGATCCCTTAGTCATACTAAGGGCCCTCTTTCCTTTGTGCCGGGGAGACTTTTTTCGGCCAGACCTGTCCCGAAACATGCTTCCTTTTGATTAGCAGGGAGACCCTGTGGCTTCGGCGAGACCTCCTAGTGAAGCTCGCTTGCTTTGCTAAGATCTCCCAACTTTGGCGAGACATCTTCGATTGGTGAGACCTCTTTTCGAAACCCGCACACATACGCCGAAAAGATCTTGCGTTGTCTTGTCGGCGAGACCCGATGCGTTTGCCGAGACCTTGGCCAAAGAAAAGAACCTCCACCGAACTGAAAACCTTTTGTTGCCGAGACTCCATCCGATGTCTTGCCGATAGGGACCATATGCGAACCCCACTCGCCGTGACACTCCTGGGTCTTGGCGACTCTGTTCTTAGAAGATTTTCATGTCGAGCTTGAACAAGGCAGGCTTTCCAATTGAGCTCCCTGTGACCCAACATCAGATTCATGACCTTTGCCCTAGGCCGATTGCCCCATTTGTCCTTCTCAAACCTTTTAAACACAATTTACCTTGCCGATTGAGCCAGAGGGTGAAAATTTAGGCAACAATTCTGGGTCATAACAGGTTGCCCAAAAAATGAAACAAGGGAAAATGATAGAGAGAAATACTGCGTTAAAACAACATTCAAGGAAGGGAGCAAAACAATAAACAACCGAACCATAATGCAAAGCACTTATTGAAAACATAAAACCTAACTAGATATGTACAAGAAAGGCACTTATCAGGCTTGAAAGCAGGGTTTAAGGTGTATCCCATTGACTGGGATAGGAAGCAAATCCCCTTCTGTCATAGCCAGCTGATAAGCATTATGCTCCTTACAGTCCCTAATTAGGAATGGACCTGTCCACATGTTATCGAACTTGGTGTGATGGCCTGGCTTACTTTTCAAAACATCCCATTTCAGCATGAGATCTCCCACCCTGAAAACTTTTTCAGTAGCCTTCTTGTAAAATGTTCTTTTCGTTTGGAGCTGATGACATTCCAAAGCTTTCATTGCTCTGTCCTTTGATTCTTCGAGCTCCATGAGCTCTTCATACCTTACAGACATTGGGTCCTGTCCCTCAAGCATCTCCAACTGGTGAACAATGTCTAGAGCCCAAAGCTCCATAGATAGTGGCAATCTTGCCTCTTTTCCATAGACCAACATATATGGTGAGTTACCAATAGACCTCTTAGAGGTCACTCTGTCTGCCCAAAGTACATTCTTTAAACTGACGTGCCAGGTCCTTTGATTATCCTCTATGGTTCTTTTAATAATTCTGATGAGGTTCTTATTTGTGCTCTCAGCTAGGCCATTACCTTGAGGGTAATAATTTGAAGATGTGCTCAAATGAATGCCATGCTTAACGGCCCAGTCAATTACTCTTAGACCCGTGAATGAAAGGGCATTATCAGATATGATGGAGTCAGGCACTCCATACCTAGTGACTATATCCTCATAGAAGCTCAAAACTCAAGACTCCTTTGCTTCTTTCAAAGCTATTGCTTTTGTCAACCTTGTGAAATAGTCCGTAGCTGTCAGCACTAGAAGGTGGATTTATTGGTCCAATGAAATCAATGCCCCATCTCATGAAGGGTTGTTCTAATTGAATTGGGTGCAGGGGCATAACGGGCAACTTTTCCTTTCCTGAGAATAGAGCACATTTGACACATTTTCTTGCCCAAGAGTAAGCATCTTTGAACAAGCTGGGCCAGTAGTAACCAGCTCTCATGATTTTCTAGGCAGTAGTTCTGGGAGCAAAGTGACCTCCTGCAGCTCCATCGTGAAACTCATGAAGCACTTTTTCAATTTGATCGCTATGGATGCATCTCAATAGGACACCATTCAGATCTTTTTTGAAGAGAACATTATTCACCAGCACATATGGTATGGACTGGAATCTGACATATCTCCTTTTAGCTCTGTTTAATCCTAATGGGCATTCACCGGTTTGTAAAAATTGGATCATATCTTGAACCCAATTGGTTATCCCTATTGGTACATCATCTTGAGCATCTATATTAGCAAGGATAACATCCTTTTCTAGTTCACTTCCGCTGCTTGACCCAGTAGCAAGTTGTTCACAAAGACCTCTACCTCTAACCAATTTGGTGATCCTAATATCTACATCATACTCCATGGCCCTAGTGATCCACTCTACTCTTTTTTTATTCAGATCTTTATTCAATAGAAAATCCTTCACACTTGAGTGTGCTACCATGACATGAATTTTATTATGAGAGATCAAAGGCTTGAATTTTTTCAGGCTTCTGATCACAGCAAGAACATGCCTCTCTACAAAGGAGTATTTCTGTTCATAATCGACCAAACCTTGACTGAAAAAGGCTATTGGTTGTTCTAAATTCTCTTCATTTTTTTGAACCAATATTGCAGAAATGTTACTTGCGCTACCATAAGCATACAGATAAAAATATTTAGAAAAGTTGGGATTTACCAGTGTAGGAGCTGATGCTAAGGCCTCCTTGACCTTTTCAAAACTATTCTTGGCATCCTTTGTCCAACTGAAAACTGTATTTTTCTTTAACATAGCTGTCAAAGGCTGTAATAGGTTTGCAACGTCTTGGATGAACCTTCTTAGAAAGTTGATATGGCCGAGAAAGCTTTGTAGACCCCTCTTGTGATTAGGTAGCGGCAACTCAAGTATGGCTTTGACTCTCTCAGGATTGATAGTAATTCCTTGATTTGACACTATGTGTCCTAATAATTTCCCTTCATGAACAACAAAGATACTCTTTTTTGGATTGAGAGAGATACCAAACTCCCTGCACTTTTCAAAAACTTTCCTAAGATGTAACAAATGTTCATCAACATTCTTGGAATATACTGTAATATCATCTAGGTAAATCAGTATAATCTTGTTGATCAAACTTTGAAATGCCATGTCCATGGCCCTCTGAAATGTGGCACCAGCATTGGACAAACCAAAAGGCATCCTTTTGTATGCCATGGTGCCCCATTTAGTTGTAAAAGCAGTTTTAAACTGATCTTCTTCCTTAACCAGCACCTGATTATACCCTGAAAAACCATCTAATAAGGAAAATCTTTTAGAACCAGCAACCTCTTGCAAGATTCGTTCCATGGAGGGCAGCGAGTAGTGGTCTTTCAAAGATGATCGGTTAAGGTCCCTAAAATCTACGCAAAGTCTGATTTCACCACTTCTCTTCCTAACTGGTACAAGGTTAGAAACCCATTAAGTATGCTTGATAGGAAAGACAATACCCCTCTCAACTACTTTAGTAAGCTCTTTAATCATTAGGGGCTCAAGTTTAGGATTCAAGGGCCTTTGTTTCTGTCTTACCGGCTTAGCATCAGGCTCTAACTCAATTGTGTGCTGAGCAATGTGGGGATCAAACCCTTTCAAATCCAAATATTCCCAAGCAAAGACATCATGAAATTCTTTGCATAAAGCAAGAAAAGCTTGTTTATCTTCATGTGAACAATTTTTTCCTATCTTAAGGAGCTTACCTTTGAAGATCTCTAGCTCTTCATAGTGTTCTTGTTTGATCTGCAAGCCGACTTTACCCTTTTTGAGCTGATCATCAGTACTGAAAATTGACTCTAAGGTAACAAGACCTTTGGGTAATTTATTTGTCTTTAGCTGTATGATTTGATCACCATACTAATACTTGAGTTTTTCCTGATTCACCATGGAGAATTGATCTTCTTCGAGCAGGAAAGAAAGGATTTGTTCATTACTGTCAAAGACTTGCTAGTGAATGTTGTTATCAAGAATTGATGGCCTGACCACGACCTTCACATAGTGCTGCACTTTCTCTTTTCTAATGTCATTTGGAATGTCAAACTATGCCCCAATGGTTGCAAGTCTATCAGCATGCTTGTTCTAATTTATTGGGATAGATACTAAATTAAAGGCATCAAATTCCTCAAGCATGTTCCAAACTCTGTTTCTATAAGACTTTAGTGCGTCATTTTTAGCAACATTCAGGCCCCTTACTTGGTTAACAACTAATTCACTGTCCCCATAGACTTTCAAGCTGGTTATTCTTCTCTTCCTTGCCCACTCTAGACCTTGAACAAGGCCTTCATACTCAGCAGTGTTATTGGAGCATGCAAAAGCAAAACAGAATGTAGAGTAGTACCTATCACCTTGTGGAGAAATCAACATTGCACCTCCTCCTGCCCCATTCTTACTTCTAGAACCATCGAAGAACATCTCCCAAAGTCCATTTAGTGGTTGCAACAACTAATCTGCATCTTTCTCCAAGTTTGGAATCTCTGTGTCAGGCTCAAGAATGACATAGTTGCCCATACCAGCATCTTGAATGAGGTCCTCAGGACTGTCCAATACATTCTCAACTGCCCTTTCATGCAGCAGCACGTCAGGAACAACTTCTGATTGGAGTTCTTGAGCAGCAGCTAGTTCATTGTCAGAAAGAATGACACAATTTGTGTCTGCAGTAGTAGGAACAACATTAAAGGGACTTGGGTTATATGGCTCAATGTGATCTTTAGCCAATCTCTTAGATTTAATGGTAACCTTGGTTCCATATCTTGTTCTAAATAACATATGTGACCAATCAGCTGATACATAACCACCTATCTTGGTTGTAAAGTCTCTAGATAAACACAAGGAAAAGAAAGGTCGAAGGTCTATTAACCATATGTCTTGAGGAACTAAAAAATTTGGACAAGCATGGAGGGTGAGATTTAAATCCTTGATGATACCTAAAGTATTAACCGAAGTACTATCCAATTGGATCACTCCCTTCTCTAAAGGCTGGTATTTTAGTCCAAGTTTGTCAGCAATCTGTTTTGGCATTATCGAGCTACTAGCTCCACTATCTACCATACAGTTATGGACTAATTTATCACCAATAATCACTGAAATGTAGAAAGGAGTTGGTTTGACTTCTTTTCCTACCTCTTTGCTGGACTGTTTATCATCTTCCTGAGCATTATTTGTCAAAACAACCCTATCTTGACCTAATGGGGATTCAGAGTCACCTGATAACTTAAGATTTGACAAGGCTAAACATAGAATATCCTTTTGACCAGGGATGACCAATGAATCCCACATAGACATCGTCACATTTGTCTTTTTCATACTATCAAGAATGTTAAAAGGTACAACTAGGTTTACTTTATTTTGTACCTTTACGCCAGTGTGATCAGTTTGTAAGCGTGGCTGCTCTTTAGCTAGGAGTTGCAGATTTCCTTGCAAAACACTAGTCACTCGAGATGCAGATGGTTCCACAGCTGATGCC
This sequence comes from Sequoia sempervirens, assembly GCA_007258455.2. Lineage (NCBI taxonomy): Eukaryota > Viridiplantae > Streptophyta > Pinopsida > Cupressales > Cupressaceae > Sequoia > Sequoia sempervirens. The sequence goes on along the minus strand of VDFB02244498.1, from coordinate 15,794 downwards.
TTTCCTTTGTAGGCTGCATGATCGAGCTCAAATGCTCTCTTCTTTTGTCTCTTATTGGCCGCAATAGGAGAACTATCCACATTCAATCCACAAAACTCTTCACCCTGCCAGTTGAGTAGAGTAGCATCATTCACAAACTGATCTTGGTGTTGTGGAGATGACTCATTAAGTGCATGTTGTTGTGAGTTTGAGGCATTATGTACCATAAGTTCCTGATTGATGAGTCCATTTGAGCAAGTGGCCTGATTGTGGGGCTGATTGCAAGGGTAGCACCATTCATAATTTGCTGCTAAATTATTTTGAGTAGGAACCAGGTCTTTTACTACACTAACAAGTGCTGGAGCATAGGCCTGAAAAGGTCTTGTGTTCACATTCTGTCTTGTGCCTTGATAATTGCCCTGATAAGCTTTTCTATTACCTTGATAGGCTTGTTGCTGGCCTGGATTCTACTGTTGATAAGGCCTAGAATAGGTATGTTACTTCTCTAAGTTCACCAACTTGTTACCAAAAGTCTGTAAAAGACTTTTGATCTCTTGTAGCTCCTGTGATGAGCCTGAAGCAACACTCTCTTGTCTATCAACGGCTGGAACAACAACTGGCAACGTTGGCACAACTGGTAGAGGTGTGAAGGGAGGTATTTGCAAAGGGATGTTTGCATGAATCTCTGGAAATATAGGCATTGGAGGCCTAGGGGCAAGCTTGCCAACTTGTATTAAGCTGTTCTCAGCTCTGATTGCTATTTCAAAGGAATCTGGCAAGGACACTCCTCCCATTGACTGTATCATGACAGCTATGTCGTTGTTCAGAGCCCTCAAAAAATAGAAAAATGCGTATTCTGGAGGTGGCCTCACCATTGTAGGGATTCTATCCCAGGTTCTCTGAAATCTGAAGTTGAAATCATTCATTTGCTCTTGTGGAGCCCTCTTAATTGTAGTCAATTGCTCCAGTAGAGACAAGTTGTCAGACCTGTCTTGGAATTGCTTATACAACTTATCTCCAAATTCATCCCATGTTACAATTGAACTGACTAGTAGGCTCCTATACCACTGTACAACTCTTCCTTTCAGTGAAGCATCCAGTAATCTCACTGCAACATCCTCTTGGGTTATGTGGTGGACTCCACATAACAAAGCCACATCTCTCATGTGTTCAATTGGAGTAGTTTGGTCTTCCCCTATAAAAATTGGCAGACTCTTCAAGGCTACCATTGGAATATCATGGTGTTGTGCCAAGTTCAAAGGACTCCCTCTGTTGAAAGCGATAAAGGGTTGATTCCTTGGAGTGGCCATTGGAGGTATCTGAATTGGAGTTACTTGTATAGCAAAATGAGATCCCACTAATGGAGGAGTAGACTGAGTTCTTCTAGAATAGATAACTGTTGTTCCTCTTTTTTCTGTTGCTCTGCCTTTCCTTCTTGGTGGTGGCAGTTGCAAATATTCAAAAGGACCTGAGCTACCTCTCGTTTGAACTTTTCTCATAATCTAAAAAAGGCGTTGATTTCTGGAGTTCTTCTTTGTGGAGTCGCCAAGTATGTCAAAGGAATTCTATAAAGCCTGAAATTCACTGGTTGCATACTAAACCAACAGTTCAATCTAGTTCACTATCCCACCGGGTGTGCCAAAAACTTGTCACCTAGAAATGCACCCTATGCAAAGTTGTAAAAAATGAGCTTTCTAGTGAAACATTGGATCACTCCAAGGCTGTGGGTCACCTGAGATTGGAGTGAACCTCTGAAGAAGGCCGGCTTCCTTTGGTGTCACGTAACTACTGACTGTTGTGGGGAAAAGGAAGAAGGAATACATAAGATGAAGATTAAAATCTAAGGTGATACACCGAAATAATGAGGAATCCTGAAACGGACACATGAAGAACATACACTTGAAAGTTAAATTCTATTGCTTCACATACTCAGAACAACTTCTTTCAGATTTAATGCTTTAGTCCTAATAGATTTGGCCCACATACACATCTTGGGAAGGAAAGATCAATTTCACAACCTTAAGACATAAGTGCAGGACTATAAAACACAGTTAAAGACTTGCATGTTCAAAAGAAAGATAGAAAAATGAGCATCAATACAAACATGAACACAAGCTTCCAAGGTAAACTCTGCGTTGCATTCCATATTCCAATTTGAGCTACAAAAAATACAACGATTGAGGAAGGATAGCTAAAAATCACTAACTCTTCTGGATGCATTACCCGAACTCTCTACCAAAAAGGCAAAAAAGCCTTATATATCAAAATGTGTCGACGCCTTAGGGCTTACAAAATATTAGAGCTCAGAAAGATCTATCCTAAGATCCTTTGATTGAAATCAATGCTAAAGCCTGCGTGTCCCTACTGTGTGTGTTGGTGAAGGGTTACCCTCATAGAAGCCCTATGATATTTCACAGCTACCACATTTATTTGATCCATCGTTTTTGCCCCGAACCTCTTCAGTTGATCTGCCTTCAATGCCCTGAGTTTAGAACAGATAGACGTCGCCCTTCGTCCAGCTGATGTTCTTTAGACTACCACAATTTACCTTCAGATCTCTTTGATTGGTTGAGCGCTTTCCACACAGACTCTGCAACTGGTCAAAAGTCCTTTGAAAAGAATTGCATCTCGGTGAGACACAGAAAGTGTCTTACCGATGCGATTAGGTGTCTCTGCAGCTATCGACATATCATAGAACAGTCGGTGAGAGCTCATGGAAAGCTCATTTCATTTACCCCGAGCTTACTCTTCTCCTCTAGGCTCGAGATCCTTCGGCTTTTGATGAGACGTTACTGGGTTGGCAAGACCTCATCCCGATGGCCTCAACTCATGGAGAGCTCCTTCCGGTCAGTAAGACAATCTCCACTCGCTGAGACCACATGCTGATCCTCTCACCTTTTTTCTGAACTCTGATGTCTGCGAGACATGACGAGTCGGGGAGACCCTATATCGATGCCATGTTATGTCGATAGAACCTTAAGTCAAGGAGACCTCCCGTGGTCGGAGAGACCTCACCCCGAGCTTGCTTTCTTTCGCTGATGCCACCTCATGAACTATTGTCGGTGAGACTCCTGTCTTCGGTAAGACCTCCCAGCGAAGCCCGCCTACTTACGCCGAAGGCATCCATTCACTGAGACCCATGCCAAACTCCCGCATTCTTTCGGCTCTTCATTCTGGCGAAACCTGGGTGTGTCGGTGAGACATTCACCGAACTCTACTTTTCCACTCCGGTTCATTCTGCATCGACAAGACCCTAGGGCATCACTGAGACTATATGGTGAAGGCACATCTTATGTCGATGGCAGAAACCCTCCATAGGCGAGACACCTGTTATCGGGGAGACTCTTGCTGAACCCCTCTTGTTATCGCCAAGACACTCCATTCTCGCTAAGACTTCTTAGCGAGCTCCTTCACTGGCCCCGAAGTGCCCAGTCGGTGTAAGCTTCATCCTTCGGCAAGATGCTTTGCTGAAGGCAATATCCTATGCTGAGCCCTCTCTATTTCTTTTGGCAAGAGGCCATTAGTGTCTCCTCGAATGCATTTTACCTTACCGAGTTCCGCTTTCCTTTCACCAAGAGATTACTGAGTTGGGGAGACACCATAGCGAGGATCAAATGTTGCATCGATATCTACTTTTGTGGCCGAGACACCCTCCATTCGCCGAGACCTCTTGTAGACTTCCTTTTCTTTCGGCGAACCCTTCATTTGGAAAGATAGCTGGAAAACTCTCTTTCCTTTGCCGACGCTGCCTCCTTTATTTCTTCGGCATGACTTTTATCCTTTGGCAAGACATCCTGCCGAAGGGTTGAACCTATGTCGAGAGCATCTCGTCTCGGTGTGACTCTATCTCTTCGGCCAAACCCTTTTCATTTTGGAGGCTCCACTGTTCGGTGAGACTCTTGCCGATAACACCTTGTATGTCGCCAGGACTTGTCGTTGTCGACAAGACCTCTAGGTGACATATTTGTTGGAGAGCCCTTTCATGTTTTGGTGGGGCCTCCTTTCGATTGGCAAGACCGTCTCCGTTCACCGAGACTCTATATCGAGCCCTTCGACTCTTGCCGAGCTCCATTTCGTTTCGGGGGGACCTTGTGTAATCGTTGAGACATCTCAGTGAGATCCCTTAGTCATACCGAGGGCCCTCTTTCCTTTGTGCTGGGGAGACTTTTTTCGGCCAGACCTATCCTGAAACATGCTTCCTTTTGATTATCGGGGAAACCTTGTGGCTTCGGCAAGACCTCCTAGAGAAGCTCTCTTGCTTTGCCGAGATCTCCCAACTTCGGCGAGACATCTTCAATTGGTGAGACCTCTTTCCAAAACCCACACACATATGCTGAAAAGATCTTGCGTAATCTTGTCGGCGAGACCCAATGCGTTCGCCGAGACCTTGGCCGAAGAAAAGAACCTCCGCCGAACTAAAAATATTTTGTCGCGGAGACTCCATCCGATGTTTTGCCGATAGGGACCATATGCGAACCCCACTCTCCGTGACACTCCTGGGGTCTTGTCGACTCTGTCCTTAGAAGATTTTCATGTCGAACCTAAACAAGGCAGGCTTCCCAACTGAGCTCCCTGTGACCCAGAATCAAATTCATGACCTTTTCCCTAGGCCGAATGCCCCATTTGGCCTTCTCGAACCTGTTAAACATAATTTGCCTTGCCGATTGAGCCAGAGGGTGAAAATTTAGGAAAAAATGCCTCCCTACAATCCATCACCAGCTCAGGAGCGACAAGAGCAAGTGGGAAACCAACTACCTTGGCCAACACACTTTTCCTAATTCTCTTTGCACCTTCCATAGTGGGGTTTGAAATGATTCTCTATTTGAATTCATCCAAATCAATCTGTCCCAAGTTTTTATCTGTAACTGTATCCCATTCTGTGGTAACCTTCAAGGTGACCTCCACTCCCTAGAATTTGTACTTCATTTGGTCTTTATCTTCCATCCCTCTTGGTGCTTTTGCGGTATTCTTTTGCTTTTCCTTCTTTATGGACACCCTTGAAGGTCCTGTAGCTGATTCCATAGATCCTGCAAGTAAAGGAGAAATAAGTATATCCATGTGCAAAACAAGGGGAGCGTTAGGAAAACCCTACAAAATTGATGTTAGATTGAGTAATTTATCATTTAAAGATCTTAACATTTCTCTTAGATCATCATTTTCCTTTCGTTCATGGGAGATATGGTGATGCGGGCCTAGGGGTGTGGGTTTCCCTAGGCTGATAACCATTTTAAAGGAAGCTTCATAAGAATGACAAAGCAAGCAAAATGGCTCGCATGTGGGAACCCGCATCAAGATTTTCATGTTGTGATGGGGCCCACTAAGGTAATAAATTATTTGGACATGTGGCTTTGATCATTTGTGAGGTCCTTCAAGTGCTAGATCAATCATTTTGGCATGTGGGTTCAGAGGTTGCGGTTACAGGGGTTGTCTCAATCATTAGGGACTCCGCCGTTTGAAATGATACTAGAAAAGCAGAATCCTAGAGATGGCATCCTGCAACGTCAGATCCACAAGTAGGAAGGGCGACACTAGTTGGTTATAAAGCTTTAGGTTACTTGAGGCAATGTAGGTGAAGACCAGCGGGAGGATGCTAGGTGATGGCCGGTCAAGCCGACGAAGACATGATGATGACCTTTGGGTGGAAATCCACACCATTGAGCTGAAAAAGGTCATCAACATAGATTACTTGTTCAATGTTGGTTGGATGGTGTTAGGGAAGTCAGATTCTACATAGTGGGCGACATGCTTGGCTTGATAGTCTAAGAATGGTGAAAGCTTGACGACAGCCCGTAGGCGACTACCCACATGCAATTGCCTGTATGCGACTCCTACTTAATGATTTTCAATGAATGCTCTGGGAGAAATCAACATTGGGGTCCGTGAAGTGGGAGGGTGGAAATCATTTTCCTTTTGATATGATGGGAATATGGAAGCGATGACTTGCAACTGAGGGTTCACAAACACCGAACTTAGTTGTTTTATTTCGGGGCTCAAAGGGACGTGGGTAATGTGGAGTCCACAAGGTAGATGGACAGGCAGCCAAGGCTATTTTGAATAGTGAGCATTGGGTGGTGATCTATGAATAGAAGCCCACAAAGGGTTGACACTTAATAATTTTGCTCAAAAGGTCGGATGAAATCTGATAGCACGGGGCTCGCCCAATGGAAGAAACTAAGGGTCTCACCGCTTGGAGATGAATGTGTAAATGGTGGCGAGGCGATGAGGGAAACCCACTTTGGATGGCTCCTAGAAGGAATTCATTAATGCATTCAGGTGACGGAAAGAGACCCGACAGAGTCTAGAAGCTGGAAGGCCATATTGAGGTGGCCGTTGAAAATAGCGAGATAGATGGGGCCATCCGTATGCGAAAACTTGCAGTCGCGGACCCGCAGGGGCCGAGGGAGTCTCTTTTTGACTTCAGATGGCCATTGTTTATAGTGTCTCACTTAAGGGTCAAAGAAATTGTGGTTTAGGTCTTGCAGGATACATGGGCTCGATTGCCCTAGTTGAAGAACGATGACTGTGCAGATGAGTTCCACATAGACCTCAAGGACTAATTTTCAAATTCTAATTTATGGGTTTTGTCTTCTGTGAAGTTTTCTACCTAGTTTTGAGGTTTTCCTTGTTCAAAATTTTAATAAATTTACAAAAATAAAAATAAAAACCAAGAAATGGGTGGCAGTGGAAGACTTACTTGGTAGACCCGCAAGAACTCATGAAGAAGTTGAAGATTGTGAAGCTCTAACGTCGGAGAAACCACGTGGGCGCGAAGGCAACATAAGTTAGAGGGCTCTAACAAGTTTTCAGGAAGAATGTTAGTGAAAATGACCCATTAAGACTACTATTTATAGAATTGATAGTATTAAATTTCCACAATAAATGCCAATATGGTGGCAGGCGGAGTTCGTGAATGCAAATTCTGAAATGGCCAGTGGCGGGAATGTCGGAGCCCGTAAGGCGGGTGTCACCCAGGCATTTATATTCTAGAAGGTCAGCAAAGGAAATGACAATGAAGGTCGTGGATCCCGCAAGGTGGGTGGATGTGCCAACTTGGCCACCGCAGGGACAACAAAGATAGGATGGAAGTCTACGTAGGGTGGCTTGTAGGTGTAGACCCACAGAGGGCGAAGGAAAACAGTTTTGAAGATCCAAGGAAAACTATCGAAGGAACTTCGTGAAGGCCAAAGAATTGAAAATTTTGAAGGTGGTGAAACTTGGTCAACTAAAGATGATACCTCTAAGACTCCTTGAATACTTAGAATTAAAAATAGAGGGCACGCAAAATGAGATGATGATGAAAGCGATCCGATAAAAGCGAAAAAAGAGAGGTTCCCCATTCTGAACAGGGCATGTGTGCTACAGGCAGGACAAATGACAATTGTGCTGGAAGAATGCTCCCGAGTGTTCTAAGGATAAAGACTCATTCAAAACCTAGAATTTTTGGTTTCATAGACCAGGGGCCGATTTCCATAAATGAACAATGATATTCAGAGGAGAAGGACATCCTTAACTGAGTCAAATCACAAAACATCTCAGAAGTGTGTGTGTATAGTGAATTCATTCATTTTCATCAGAAACTATGACAATTGACCATTAATCAGGCTAAGTAAGTTACATAAACTTTCCAACCCCAAACGTAACCCGAACATTGCCCCACTGCCAATCAGGCATCCATATCATTGACATAGTTTTCATTGTGACCCACCAACATTGCTCTACTATCGACCGAGCATCCATAGCCTAGGTAGAGTTTCCTGCACACCCACACAGTTACTTGATTTTAACATTTATTTTCCTTTTATTTCTTTTCTGATACTTCTTTTAATATTTTTTCTTTTTCTCAATTGCGTAAACATCAAAGCTTACTGTGGGTTTGGAATCACAGTGGTCACTAGAGCAGACTTAAGATTTCTCACTTGCTAGGCCATCATAATGACCACTGTACAACCCTTTAGAAATAATTAATGTGCATCTTATGCATAATCTAAGATGAGTGTGAAAGGATTCAACAAAGGGTCATATTCTAGGTCAAGTTGAAGTTCAAATAAGGAGACTATTCCATTGCAGCAATCAAAGACCAATAGTTGGGTGTGAGTATTTATCTAAACACAAAGAGAAAGTACCAAAGTGAACCATTCATCATACTAAACATGGCCACCACATCAGAAGCACATGAACACCCTAAAAAAAATAAAAAGGCTGGGAGACAAACAAAAAAAAGAAAAGTGGGACAACGAAAGAACAAAACAAAGGAACCCTACTGATCCAGGTGGATCTTCAGAACCTAAAAATTGAAGTGTTTTGGGTTCTCCCAGAAGTGATGCCATGATGAAGAGCTTGAAGAATTGAATCTGGTGCAACTTGAACAGACGAAAAAGTAGTTTGTTTGCTCAAGTTACGTGAAGTCAAAGGTTTGGTCAAACTTGGACCAAAAGGCCATCAGAAGGTGGAAAAATTGGACCAACTCAAAATCAGCCGAAAGTGGTGTTAATTCAAATACCTCGACGACATGAACCCAACAATGTTCATTTCATTGAAATCCAAGATCGTACACAGAAGATATCACGAGTCAAAGTTTGGTCAAAGGTCGGTCAACTTAGGTACGAGGGACAGAAAAATGGTGAAATTTTGACATCTTTAAAAGTGGTCAAAGTTGGTACCATCACGAAGATCTCGTCGAGATCTTTTCAATGACATTCATTTCATTGAAAATGGAGCACATACGTGAGAGTTATAGCCGGTCAAAGCTTGTAGTTGACAAGGGTATAGGTAGTACAGATGATGACATCAACACGATGAGTGAAAAATTCTATACCGTATGGAGGTGAGGTGGACCAAGCACATCTTGAAACATGGCGGTTTGTACCGGTGATATGGCAATGACATGACATGTGACATCAGCAGGTGAAGACGATGTGGCATAGTGATATGTCTTGATGACTGGACGGTTGATGTGGACGGGTCAGCTGAGGCGGATGGTTTGATGAATCTTGTTATGACGCATGGCTACCTCTCTACACGCCATGTGGTTCATTCTTCTCCTCCATTCTTTAGGTGGTTTCGCAACTTGTTTGTATGTGAAAAAAAAGTTCTTAACGAAACTTGACACTGTGACTTCCCTCTTATCAAATGCACTGACCGACCGTTGTGGCATGATAGTCAAATCTAATTGAAGAAGGTGCTCAATTTTTTTTGGAGTATTCCAAAGATCCAAATGGAAGTTTTAACTACCATAGCGGGATTGGAACTCTCGACCATGTGGGCTCCAAAACAAATGGCTACCGATACACTATTGAATGGTGTTTGGTAATATGGTGGGCTTAGTTTCTTTTAAACCGTTGTTAAGCCTGCCTTCTCCCTAAAATTAAGATAGAAAACAAATAAAGAAAAAAAAACAAGAGCCCATTAAAAACCTGAGGGTAATATGTGATAGGGAATAAAAACAAATTAAGGTTTTTTTGTTAAGGGGGATTTGTTTTTATTAACCAATTATTTTTAAATGGGGAAAAATTCTAAATTGGAGGTTTATGGCCCTATATGTGAACTACTATAAAAGGAGGAGCTAGGAGGCTTTTAAGGCCATCACTTTCTAAGTTGATCATCAATCAATTGATCATTCTCCATTGTGTCCAATTTCCTCATTCCATTCTCTTAGGCTTGTTAGCTTTTTGTGAGAGAATTTGGGGAAATAGAGGATTTGAGAAGAATATGATTCTGAGTTTGTAGTAGGTCCTATTTTTAGGCAAAGTCTCTTTGCTAATCATCCCTAGACTTGAGAGATTTTGAGAGGGTTTTGAGTGAGAATTTTTGGGACTTTGTGGATAGGCTACAGATATTGTAAAGTAGTGTTGCAAGAGGCTCCGTTGGAGATTGTACTACCTATTCAAAACATTTCAATAGATTGGTCACTCAGTTGAGCTTGACCCAGAGACGTAGTCCACTCCGACGAACTCCGCAATGAAATTGGTGTCTTCTTTTCTCTTTCTTGGTTCTATGTTTGAATTCTCTTTGTTTAATGTTCCTGTTACTCCATTGTTGATGTCTTTACAACTTTGTGCATAATCATTTAGCAACATTTGTCATAGATCCCTTCCGCTTTATGGATCAAGTGGTATCAGAGCTTGTTTGGCTGGTTTTGTAGGAGTGATTGTGAGTCAGTTTGCTATAGGTGGATATTTGGAGTTTGGAGCAGAGATGGCATCAGAGAAGGATGAATCTTCAAGGCTGACATTGACCGCATCCATGGTGGATGATTTCATGTCAATGATAAGCATGGTTGAAGAACTCTATCGAGACGATTGAGAGAGGACTGATAGGATGCAAGAGTTGGAGGAAACCAATCGACGTCTGCAGATAGAGAATGTAGAACTTTAGTGATTGCTTGAGGAATCCAACACGGAGAAGGAAAGACTGCAAGTGTTGTTAAAGGAAGTCTTGGAGGAGCAGAACAAGAAAATTCCTCCTATATAAGGGAGTACGCACATATGCTGCTTTTGTCCGCATTCTGAGGATACATCATCCTCATACTCCCCACTTACCCCACTTGATAGTATGGGAGCTTCTTCAGCGACGAGGACCTTGGCTAAATTTTCTTGTGGCCACGATTGGGAGAATTCTCTTGGTGCAGTAGAGTGTGCCTACTGTCGGTAGATGGAGTACCTTCAGACTCTTAATCTGCCTGATAGTTACAATAACTATCTCAAAGCATTCTCTTCCATAGAATAGAAGATGTCAGCAGAGAATGAGCATGACTCTTTTGTGCACTTCGAGAAGCACACAAAAGGCATGGGATTGAAGTTGCTTGGGAAGATGGGTTTCAGAGGAAAGGGCCTTGTTATTTCTTAGCAAGGAATCACTAATCTAATTGAGGTGAAGAAACAACCATGATACCAAGGATTGGGATTCAGAGGAGGAGCTGGACAATCCTCTAGAGCTTGGAACTTCGGCAATCAGTGTGGCATCAGTGGACATTGGGAGGAAAAGTGTTGGAAGCTGCATCCAGATCTCCATCGTCGATCGAGGTCTACTGAGAGACCCAACCACCAGAAAGTTGAGGAGACAAAAGTGAGGCTGGCAGTTGCTACCACTTTTGAGGTAGTCCTAGAAGAAATTCAACCACAACTTGAGCAGCCTGTGAAAAAGAGTTCCTTTGAACAACTCTGTAGGAGTTGGGAACATCACTCATCAAACTAGTATATCAGCTTGAGTGTGTTTATTACGTATTTCATAGTGTGATAAATATGTTGATAAGCTAGTGTGGTTTTGTGAGCATAAAACTTTGAATAAAATTGTTTGTAACAATTTTTTTTTATGAAGTTGTATTTCTCTAGAGGTTGAGATTTTGTAAGGCTCTTGAAGTCACATCTCTTGTAATCTGGAAAGGAGAATACTTTGTAACTTCTTATTGTAGGTTTTTAAGGACTCGTACCTGCAGATTTCAAGTGCAAAGCTTTGGTTGAAGTGCACTTTTCAGACAAAGAGTTGCTGAGAATGGTCAACAGTGACCTTGCATGTTCTTAGCTTGAAGACTCAGTCAAGGCCTTTTTGAGGATAAGTCTAAACTTAGTTGGAGTTCTTGAAGGATGTTATCTATGACCTTGTTGCTTCAGATGAACATGACCTGAGTTGTGTGGTGGAGCCTTGAATCAACTATTCTGAAGTACAAAGGTGAAGGAATATTTCAGGCTAAGGCACAGATACCATGCTCGAGCATTTGGAGGAGCAATAGAAGCATGCCTGAAAGAATGGCAAGAGATACAAAATGTGAACTACTTGTGAGAAGCACTGAGAGACAGGTTTACCATACTCAATTTTTTCTTCTTGCTTTGGGTATGCTAAGTTCCATTTTGAATTGCATCATGATGAGCTGTGAAGTCTTGAATTGCTGAAATGTAAGACCCCTATAGAGGGCAGATGTGGCGATAGGGAAGCACTTGTTGACAGTACATTGTCGAAGTGTAAGACCTTAACAGGAAGATGTGGCAGTGTGTACGTTCTAGTGATTCAGACCGTGGAGAGTGGCAAGATGCAGAATGGGAGATGATTTGAAGGAATTATAAACTTCTGGAGGACCAAAAGTTCTTTAGTGGGGAGGTTTGATCTAGGTGGATCGTCAAACTTGAAAATTGAAGTGTTCTAGATTCTCCCAGAAGTGATGTCGTGACGAAGAGCTCGAAGAATTGAATCTAGTGCAACTTGAATAAAGGAAAAAGGAGTCTGTTTGCTCAAGTTACGCGTAGTCAAAGGTTTGGTCAAACTTGGACTAGAAGGCCATCAGAAGGTGGAAAAATTGGACCAACTTAGAATTAGTCAAAAGTGGTGTTAATTCGAAGACCTTGACGACACGAACCCAACAACATTCGTTTCATCAAAATCTGAGATCGTATGCGGAAGATATCGTGAGTCAAAGTTTGGTCAAAGGTCATTCAACTCTGGTACTAGGGATGAAAAAAGGGTCAAAATTTGACATCTTCAAAAGTGGTAAAAGTTGGTACCATCATGAATATCTTGTCGAGAGCTTTTCAATGGTGTTCGTTTCGTCAAAAATGGAGCATGTACACGAGAGTTATAACCGGTCGAAGCTTACAGTTGACTAGGGTACAAGTAGTACGGATGATGACATAAGCATGATGAGTCGAAAAGTCTATACCATATAGAGGTGAGGTGGACTGACCACATCTTGACATGTGGCAGTCCGTACTTGTGATAAGGCAATGACATGGTAGGTGACGCTAATAGGTGAAGACGACGTGGCACGATGACGTGTCTTGATGACTGGACAGTTGATGTGGACGGGTCAGCTAACGTGGATGGTTTGACGAATCTTGTTACGACACATGGCTACCTCTCTGAACACCACATGGCTCATTCTTCTCCTCCATTCTTTATGGCGGTTTTGCAAATTGTTTGTATGTGAAAAAAAAGTTCTTAATGGGACTCAACGTCATGACTCCCCTCTTATCAAACACATTGACCAGTCATTGCGGCATGATAATCGGATCTAATCGAAGAAGGTGCTCGGTTGTTTTTGGAGTATTCCAAAGCTCCAAATGGAAGTTTTAACTACTGCAGTGGGATTGGAACTCCCGACCACGTCAACTCCAAAACAAATGGCTACCGATACACTATTGAATGGTTTTTGATAATATGGCGGGCTTGGTTTCTTTTAGACCATTGTTAAGCCCGCCTTCTCCCTAAAATTAAGATAGAAAACAAATAAAGACAAAACAACAAGAACCTATTAAAAACCTGAGGGTAATATGTGATAGGGAGATTGGTTTTTATTAACCAATTATTTTTAAATGGGGAAAAATTCCAAATTGAGGTTTGCGGTCTCTATATGTGAACTCCTAGTATAAAAGGAGGAGCTAGGAAGATTGTAAGGCCATCACTTTCTGAGTTGATCATCCATCAGTTGATCATTCTCTATTGTATCCAATTTCCTCATTCCATTCTCTTAGGCTTGTGAGCTTTTTGTGAGAGAATTTGGGGAAATAGAGGATTTGAGCAGAATATGATTCTTAGTCTGTAGTAGGTCCTATTTTTAGGCAAAATCAATTTTCTTGCTCTTTGTTAATCATCCCTAGCCTTGAGAGCTTTTGAGATGGTTTTTAGTGAGAGACTTTTTGGGACTTTGTGGACAGGCTACACATATTGTAAAGCAGTGTTGCAAGAGGCTCTGATGGAGATTGTACTACTAGTTCAAAACGTTTCAATAGATTGGTCACTCAGTTGAGCTCGACCCTGAGATGTAGTCCACTCGAATGAACTCCGTAATCAAATTGGTCTCTTCTTTTCTCTCTCTTGGTTCTATGTTTGAATTCTCTTTGTTTAATGTTCCTGTTACTCTATTGTTGATGTCTTTACACCTTTGTGCATAATCACTTAGCAACATTTGTCATAGATCCCTTTCGCTTTACGGATCACCTATACTACCCTATGTATAGGTACCTACAGAGACCTAGCTCAAAAGAGCTCAAGCAAGGAAATAATGCTTGAGGTGCTGCCCATTGATAGGCAACAAAACGTATTTACTAGTTAGTGTCTTGAGGTGGAAAGCATTATCTCCTAGTATTTTAGAAATTTGATAGGGGCCAAGCCAGAGCTTATCGAATTTTTCATGTCCCCCTTTCTTTTCATGGGCCTTGTCCCAACATAGGACCAGATCAATAATTCGAAAGGCCTTAACTTTGGCTCATTTTTCAAACCATCTTTTGACTACATCCTGATGCTTTAAAAAATTTTCAATGGCTTGATCATAGACTTCTTCTAGGTGGAGCAGTTTAGCTTTATGAGCTTCTCGTCGATCCCCTTCTTCATAAAAGGTGTTGAATTAGAGGGTGGGGATCTTGAGGTGGAAAGGGAACACATTCTCTAAGTCGTAAATGAGGTGAAATGGGAATCACCCAGGGAGGCCTTATGGCATGTGCAATTTTCCTAAAGGGAAAAACATAACTGGGTATGCCAGTCTTTGGGATTCTTGTTGAGTAACTCCTTGATTACAATGATTAGGTTCTTGTTTGTGGACTCAGCTAGGCCATTACCTTGAGGGTAGTAATTGGATGAGAATTTAAGGGCAATGCTATAATCAAAGGACCAACTAGCAAACTTGAGCGAGGAGAAGGCAGGGCCATTATAACAAACAAAGATGTATGAGCAACCAAAGCGATTCAGAATAAAAATTTCAATAAAATTGGTAACTACTTCTATAGGACATTGCCCACATGCAATTACTTTTGTCTACCTAGTACAATAATTAGAGGCAGTTAGAATGTACCTGTGACCTACAGAGAATAGTGGGCTTACTGGACCAACGAAGTCGAGACCCCATTGCGCAAACGGTCTTACCTCCAAAATTGGTTGCAGTGGGACAACAACATTTTGTTCTCAAGTTGTGGCGGTTTGGAACACATGATAGGTTTGAACATGGTGTTGGAAATATGTGTCTCAATCTCATAGGCTGAAACCTCTAAAAGAGCCAAGTCGGTGTGACATCCATATTGTCTGGCCGACTAGCAACTTTGGAACCTTGTGAAAAGTTTTGGTCGCTGAGACCTTGTTTCAGTCTTGCCGAATGGACCTATCGCTGTGACATGATGATCGTTGTAACCCTCTACCAAGTGGATTGGTCTTGCCGATGGGTTGATGCCTAAAGGTTATCAGGGAGACTCATGGTGACTAGAGTCATCGGAGTAACACAAAGGCTTCGGTATGAAGTCTTGGCGATAGGTGGTATGTCTCACCGATAAGCATACACTCGGAGCTATCGAGGTGACGTGAAAGCCTCGGCAAGAACTCTTGCCAAGTGTTGGTTCTCTTGCCGACAGTTATTCACTAGAAGACATCAGGGTGACATGGTGACTCGGTAAGAACTCTCAGCAATAGTGGTAAGTCTTGCCGACAATGCAACATGTGTTTGTTATCGGATGTCTTCGGTATGACTCCTAGTGAAAGGTGGTCTTGGGGTAACATGGAGGCTTTGATATGAAGTCTTAGCGATGAACGAAGTCTCGCCAACAATGGAACATTGTGGTGTAACTTGAAGGCATCGGTATGAACTCTTGGCGAAGAGCGATAGTCTCACCGAAGGGAAAGCTGATATCTATGTGACCTTTGAACATCGATATGATGTCTCATCGAATAGCGATTGTCTCGCCGATGAGAATACTGAGGTCGATGCGACTTGTGAACTCGGTGTAACATCTTGCCAATGGGGTCGACTCTTGGCGATAACTACAATCGGGTCTTATGGCATCGAGGAGACACGGTTAGTCTCACCGACATGAGAATACAGGTTGAATGCCTTTGATCAAGTG
>VDFB02244496.1:0-12394 GCA_007258455.2 Sequoia sempervirens | reverse complement strand
TCATCATTTCTTTCCCTTTTTTGTTCACTTTCCCTCCTCATCACCTGCCAGATATCCCTTTTCCTCCAGTTGCCTCTCTTTGCATGTGACTAATACAATCTTAAAGTGTTATATATTCCTCCTAAATAGATGGTTAGATATATTGCAAGCGATATGAAGATGATTGTCTAACAGTAACCTTATAGTTTTACGTTATGTTATTTTACTTAATGAAGATGTATGTGCATCCAAATTATTGTATGAGATTCGAACTTATAAGATGAATTTGAAATAAGATAATTGTTGTGTCATATTACATTGGAAGAGTAATTAGCTATGTAAATGATTCATGAATAAAGTTACAAAGATTCGATTTACAATTAATGTTGTTTATTAATATGTCTAACTATGCTTAATTATGTTGTGCAGGAAATTAAATGAGTCGATGCGGGATTAACATTAAAGGTCGAGAAGATAACGGTGCTAGCATGAGAAGGGATAACCATCAAGTGCAAATCAAAAGACTTCTTGTTGAGGATATAAATTTATCTCCATTTGAGACCTAAAAGCAAGTAGAGTAAATGTATTGGAGGGCTAAGGAATCAAATATGCAAATAGGAGGATGGATAAATATTGGAATCAAATCAAATATATCTTTGGGAAGTTCTAAGTGTAGCCTATTTGACTTAGAAGGGTTTGAGGTTATATTTTTGATTGGGTGATTATGTTTGAGTGGAATCCAATTGTAGGACATGTGATGTGAGTTTGGTTGGGGTTGGAACCCTTGGTCAGGATCAAAATTCGTATGGATTCTTTTGTGGGTTTTAAAAAGGGATTATTGAGTCAATTTCCTTGGTTTTTGAATAGGAATAGACCCCTAGGACCTATACCTATGGGTTTGGAACCTTTTTGACATGTGAACTTGTCCTTGGAGTGTGAAAAGACCCCTCAAAAGTCCACATTCATGAATGTGACGAATTCAAAAAGTGTTGGGGCTTGGGAAGTGTGACTTGTAACTCTCAACTTCCCACTCCCCAAAAGTTCTTGGAATTGGCACAAGACTCACATATGTGTGAGCACTTGTGGGAAAGAGTGTAGGTTTGGAAGATTCCTATATACCGCAAGAAGATGGAAGATTTGGGCATTGCCCACTTCTCCTCTTGGAGAACTCTAATGGAGATAGTAGAGAATGATCAAGATGGCTTGACAGAGGAAATAAGGTTCAAGAAGTTATCCTCCTCATATAAAGAGATAAGTATTCTCTCCTACTACTATTTCCCTTTGTTATTGGTGGTAAGGATGTGAAATATGGAATGAATCATGGTGGAGAATGGAAGGTAGAGAACTTAGATACATTAAGTTTGTGCTATGTTAGTTTTATTTCTTTGTAAAAATGAGAAAAGAATCCATTTATCATCATGGAGATAAAATAATTCCTTGCTTGGCGGTATGGCTAGAGCCCACGAGGCTCCATGATGCCATTACGGTAGGGTGGAGAGCAAGCCTTAATCAGTTGTGTATTTTTCATTGTATTTCTTTAAAATTATTTGTAAAATGAAAAGCTAGCATTTGTTTGTCACATGAAAGAGAATGGAAAATACCAGGTTGCATCAAAGGTTGTGATTCTTTAAAAGGCAATATGGAATAGAGCAAAAACCTTGTTCATGGGTGTGCAAGCTAATTGTCTTCTTAAATATTGAGGAAATAATGTAGCTTTTAAGTAGATGAGTTTCATATCGATAAAGATAGGAATGGGATAATAAATCCTTGTACTTTTTGTAAAATACTATTGTAATATTAATAGTTAGCATTTTGTTTTGGAAAGAAAATACATAAAGCAAGTCTGAAATTGTTGGCATACTCTATGAGTTTGTAGTAAAGAGAAGGTGTGGTATAAAAGGAGATATATTTATTTGTCATTTAAGGAAAATATTATGTAAATTGAATTTGTTCCAACTTTCTGTCAATTAGTACAACAATGTGCTCATTGAGATGCAAGAAGGAAAATGAAAGTATTGATTTAATCATTTATGATTAAAAAATAAATAAAAATAAAAATGTATATGCAAGGAAACCCTTATTCAAACCTTATTTTCTCCACCTATGTTCCATTTTATTTGTAGATAGATACTAACGGTTTGTAACCAATGAAGTGTTCGAGAGACTATATTTCTACTCCTTGTTACCCTATTCATACTACAATTGGGTTTATAATGTTTAAAATTAGAAATGGCCATAAAATGTCTTATACTGCATTACATCCCTGTATGAATCCATCACTTTTACCTATGAAAGAAAAAGAAAAAAAGAAGAAGAGAGAAATACTGAATCTGCACTTTGACTGAATTTTCATAGCTCTTGTAGCCGATTTCTCTTAGGTCTAAATGTTAAAGTAATAGTGCGATAGCCATGCAAATAAAAAAATAAGCTCCTATGTTTGTAAGAATCAATAAAGAGAGTATAAATAATAATAATAATAATAATAGAAAATTTAAACGTGCATCCTATAGTCTTTACCTTCCTTCCCATGTAACTTGTCCCCTGTAAGAGAGCAAGGAAGGCAAGAAAGAAATTGTTGTGCAAGAGAACAAACAAAGAAACAATTAAAAAAATATGCTTTGACCCCTCTCCTCTATGCATAATGTGTTTCTGATCGTCATCCGGTGCAACACGACAAATACATATCTTCTCAAAAGTATTTGTATTCAGTGGTGCCTGGGGATCAATGCGCAATGTATAGCCATGTGAAGGCCAGCCTGCATAAATCTAAACCTCCTTAACAAACAGAAAGGTCCAAAAAGAGGATATAAAATAAAATTTTACTTGAAGGTTTGAAAATGAAACTTACACAGATCTATAGTTTGCATATGAACAGTTAATAATAATAGATCAATAAACAGAGCTTCACTATGCATAAGAGTAAATAAATACATGAAAGACAACCAAAGTTTTTAAGCTAATTCCTTGTCAAGGTAGGAACACAAATGCAATATAAGGAGTTGGAAATTGAGTAATGAAAGTTTCCCATCATAAATTTGGGTCGTTGGGTAAGTAGCAGCTATCGCTTGCATGGAAAATTTAGGCCTAATACCCATCACCTCTAATGCAATATAGTGGAGTTCACTTTATCACTCATCAATTCTGGCTAGGACAATTGATTGTAGTAAGTCCCTTCAGTATTAAATGAGTTAGTATTGTGTAAGGCGCTATGGTCAGTACCTAGATCACCACCTGCCATGGTAGTAGCCCTAAAACCTATAGTATCACACCTCTTTACATGTAATGGAATATGTTGGCACTGTAGGATCCTATTATTCACAGCTGTTACCCGAATTGAAATGATGATTTGTGGAAATGATGGATGATGAAAGTTATTCTTTACATACTAGCATTCATTCAGTCGCCTTGTCAGTGTACGGTGTGGGTTTATGTGGTCTATTAAATGTTCACCAAACTACCAACTGTAGTTCACCACATTTTCACAAGCTCTTACCGGATTGAGTATGATAGATGCTACAGTCAGATTCATGGGTGATCAATATGTCTTGTCTTCATCAATATTGTTCTTGAGGGTGTCGTGTAATTTTGGAGTGGTTGCACTTGAGTAAACGTTCGATATATATTGGGCTTAAGTGAGTAAAGTGTTGCCAGCCAATAGTTAATGTATATAACTTCATCGAGTTTAGAATCTGTCTTGTTAATTTACCTAGGCCAAATTTATGTATGGTGGCCATAGTTTTTATAAAATTCAAACTATATGGGCAAACACACTATCCTCATCTGTAGATTGATCTGCATGTGGATGTATTCAATTAGAGCGACTTCGATCACTAGTTGAATGTTCTTCCAGTATTCCTAAAATCGCAATTCATTATGCAATGCCCTTGTCTAGTGGTCATGGAGTATAGTTGATATTTTTATTTCGCAAGGTAGAGTTTTGATTAAATCATAAAAGATAAATAAATTTAGCATTCAAGGATTGGCATAGCATTGGTTAAAAGCTTAGGAAATTCAAGTGTATGCAGGCTATTTGTTTCACAACAGATCTACATATAGTTAATAATGGCATTGACACCCCCGGGTAGTCTTGTATGTGAGGCGATGTATCCTTATTTGGCTCTTAAATTTCTCCTCATCGGTCTTGTAGGCTCATCAATTTATTATTTATTTGTTTATTTTTATTCCTCTATGAAGCCACTACTTTAAAAAAATAAAATGATGAAACAGCGAGGGCACCCATTTACGGATTTAGTGAATTAAGTTTCATCTTCTAAATTTTTCTTTATTTAATGCTTGAAATATTAAACACATGCCCTATGCGCGCTTATTCCCTAAGAATCATGTTTAGTGTTTTGGAAGGTGGGAGAATGGTTGAAAATGGGCACCATCCTCTTTAACACAAATCTCCATCCTCTCTTTAAAATTACCACCCCTTAATAAAACTTCCCTCCTTTATTAAAGTGGGTGATTCCACTAGTTTAAAATAAAGCACTTTATACATTCTTTTAGGGTTATTTTTCCACTTTTTTTTTGGTTAAGCATTATGATAATAAGGGAATCAATAATAAGGGGAAACAAGTAAATAATAAGATTAAAAAAATTAATAATAATGAGATATTTGCATAAAATTGGGCAGACAAGTACTAATATTTACCTATTTTATTTTTATTCTATAAGGTATCACAACATCATTTAAATGTTTTAGTTGGGGGTAGAGTGGGAATAAAATGATACATAATTAAATAGATAATGAAATCCATTAGCAATAGAAGAAGAAAAAAGAGAGAGACTAAGTAGAGTTGTTGTCATAATATTATTGTTTTATAAAGAGTGATGTTAGTAATTGATGAGATAAATACTAGGGGAAAATTATATCATTAAGGATAGTCTTAGTATGTCAACATTTGTAATAACATTAGTTAGGTGGGTAAAATTGATGTTAATAATAAATGATATTGGATCAAATACACCAATTTGTTATTATCCTACGTTAGTATCAATTGTCACCTTGATACTAGCTAGATGTCTAACCCTGATAGTATTGATGTTGGTTGAAAATGAGTAGTAATATAGTGTTAGTGAGATGGGAATTAACCCTTGAGGAGTTTCATAACAATGATACTATTGATGCTAATGATACAATTACTTTTAGGTTAGTTATTTAATAATGCTATGCATTTGGGCGATGTAAGTATAGAAAATGGATATATGTGTGTGTGTGTCAGAGAAATACAATGGAGAAAATTTAAATGTAGGAATTGTTACTTATCGCATGTCCTTGAACCTTATGAAGTTAGAAATAACTATGATTATAAAAATGATGATTATAACATGTGATTAAATGAGTCAACCTTAGGTAGAAAAATGCAAGATTTTTAAAAATATATATATATAGATTAATGAGTTGTGAAAATTACTATTCCATGATTTGTCATGTGCGTTATGCATTGAGTGTGCTTTCCTTTCTCATATTGCAATTATTCAAAACAAAAATAGTTGACTATCTTCCTTATTAAGTAAGAAACCTTCTCTAGCTTGTTGTGAAAATTATAGTGGAATTACCCATATTGATATATTAGTGAACATATCAAACCATGGTTGAATAAAAGAGGAAGACCAGTATGGATATACATAGAGAACCAATCTTGATCCTATATGAGATGTAAAACACTAACTTAGTAAGATGGGCAGTGCGGTGCATCATGTCTTGTTAAGTTTTAGGAAGATGGAGTAATATACATAAGCTACATTTGTGCATCAACCAGTGATTCCTTTTACGTATACAAAGTGAGTAGATATGTAAAAAAATTAAGAAGCAAAGTGAATAGTGTTAAAAGAAAAGGAGTGTATGTAAACTATGAATTGATTTTTTTCTACAATATGGTGGATTTCATAAAGTGTATTATGTTATGACATGTGAAGTGAAAACTAGTAAATGTGTTGTGCCTCAAGTATGAGATATAGGGTATCTGACTTGGGATAAGGGTGATGGACATCTAGTATGATCTCCTATATGTACCCTTTGTGATGGTCTTTATGTAAGCTAGCTAGTTGTGAGTTAAAATAAATGTGTTAAGTGTATAAGTGTGTCTATTAAATGAAATGTGATGTACTCCTTTGTGTTAGTTTTATTTCTATGTTAAATGTGTACCCCTAGCATTTGGCTCCCCCCTTATGGGAGTGTGATGCCAGCTAGTGTAAATAGGGGTTGAGAGGCACATGGTCTACCATTAGAAGATTACAAGCTCAGGGTGTTGTCCCTAATCCTGATAAAGGATCTATGTCATGTCATTGTAATCTTCCCATGGACACTGACTGTGGCCTACTCCCCCGCATATGAGAGCCACACTTGTTGGTTCATAGTGCAAACCTATTACTTGATGTTTATAACCCATGGGTAAAGGATGGAATAACATGGACTACTAGTGATTCATATTTATGTGGTCAGGGACCACCAGTTACTCATATTCATGTGGTCAAGTACCACCAATGCTTCATGTTTATGTGGTCAGGGACCACCAATGATGCATATTTATGTGGTCGGGGACCACCAGTTATTCATATTTATGTGGCCAGGGACCACCAATTATTGCTTGCTATAATACTTATGATGTGGTTAGAGAACCACCATTCCCATCCTCCCCTTAGGTGGCTTATCAAGTCACGTGGTGTTTGTAATGTGCAAATTTTATTGTTGAAATATGAATTATTTATAATTCTTGATTGATGTTTTATTTTATTATTCGCCAGCAATTTGTAATTTTACTTTTATGTACTTAGGCTATTTAGCCATTTGGAAGTTGTTATATAGTCCGATTTGCCTCAAGGACTTGTTTAATTTCACCTTTGAATTATGATTGGAATGTTGCAATGTAGCTACAATTTATCTTTATTTTGTTTCTCTTGAATTTATAGTTCCCTCTTGGGAGTTTTATTGAAACTTTGGTTTATGATCTTGTGTTATTTAGTTTGAGGCTTTCTCCTTGGTTGCAAATTTGCTGGCATGTGTGGTGTAATGTGGAATTTGTAAATTGCCATATCCCGAGGGGTTCCCTGGCAGGTCGTATAGGGGAGTAGATGTGCTGGGGAATTATTTTGAAAGGGATTGTAAATTGGACCGGTATGGGACGGTCATTAATTCATTCTTCCCTTCATTCTATTATTGTTCTTATCTGCATGGAGGATTCCTTAGAGAAGGACCTCGAGATCATCTTCTTGATTTGCTATGGTATCCAAGAATATCCATCCTTGTAAACCCCATTGTGTGAGCTTTATGTTGTAGATTTTGTGATTGTATGAGGACAAGCGCACCCATTTGGGAAGAGCATCCTTGCTATTGTTGTGTGTACATGTGAAATTACAAATAAATGTGATATGGCATACCTGTGAGCTATGTGAGAAAAATAGTAACATGTGATGCAAAGTTAATATTATTTGAGACATGGTATGAGTGCCATAATTACAAGATAAAATGTTCTCTTAAGCATATATTTTGACAAAATGTGAAGCTAATAATTCTGAGACATGATTGGTCAATGAAACAAAAATATTTTCTAACATCATGAGTGATGTTTATGATGCAACGAAATTTTGGAGGTGTATAAAAGGTTATGAATTCATTTAGATATAGTTTTGCATAATTTAATTGAAGTCGATTACATTGCTAATAAATTAGAGCTACATGGATTGTTGTTAGCATTTGTTAAATTAATCATATATCAAATAAATGTTCCAGTATGAGAAATTTTGTTCTAAGTATTTAAATATTTAATTCATGGAAGAGATTTGCCTCTAATATGCGCTTATAGCTAAATGTTTCGATTCTTCCATCAAGAAAGTAAAAGTAATTAGTAAGTTTGATATAATTGTTCTTATATTGAGATTATATTTCCAAACCTTAACGACTTCCAGGAGGAAGTCTAAGCTAAGGGGAGGGAGATGTAAGGCCTCTCTTTGCATGTGACTAATACAATCTTAAAGTGTTATATATTCCTCCTAAATAGATGGTTAGATATATTGCAAGCGATATGAAGATGATTGTCTAACAGTAACCTTATAGTTTTACGTTATGTGATTTTACTTAATGAAGATGTATGTGCATGCGAATTATTGTATGAGATTTGAACTTATAAGATGAATTTGAAATAAGATAATTGTTGTGTCATATTACATTGGAAGAGTAATTAGCTATGTAAATGATTCATGAATAAAGTTACAAAGATTCGATTTACAATTAATGTTATTTATTAATATGCCTAACTGTAGTTAATTATGTTGTGCAGGAAACTAAATGAGTCGATGTGGGATTAACATTAAAGATCAAGAGGATAACGGTGCTAGCATGAGAAGGGATAACCATCAAGTGCAAATCAAAAGACTTCTTGTTGAGGATATAAATTTAACTCCATCTGAGACCTAAAAGCAAGTAGAGTAAATGTATTGGAGGGCTAAGGAATCAAATATGCAAATAGGAGGATGGATAAATATTGGAATCAAATCAAATATATCTTTGGGAAGTTCTAAGTGTAGCCCTATTTGAATTAGAAGGGTTTGAGGTTATATTTTTGATTGGGTGATTATGTTTGAGTAGAATCCAATTGTAGGACATGTGATGTGAGTTTGGTTGGGGTTGGAACCCTTGGTCAGGATCAAAATTCGTATGGATTCTTTTGTGGGTTTTAAAAAGGGATTATTGAGTCAATTTCCTTGGTTTTTGAACAAGAATAGACCCCAAGGACCTATACCTATGGGTTTGGAACCTTTTTGACATGTGAACTTGTCCTTGGAGGCGTGTGAAAAGACCCCTCAAAAGTCCACATTCATGAATGTGACGAATTCAAAAAGTGTTGGGGCTTGGGAAAAGTGACTTGTCACTCTCAACTTCCCACTCCCCAAAAGTTCTTGGAATTGGCACAAGACTCACACATGTGTGAGCACTTGTGGGAAAGAGTGTAGGTTTGGAAGATTCCTATATACCTCAAGAAGATGGAAGATTTGGGTATTGCCCACTTCTCCTCTTGGAGAACTCTAAGGAGATAGTAGAGAATGATCAAGATGGCTTGGAGAGGAAAGAAGGTTCAAGGAGTTAGCCTCCTCATATAAAGAGATAAGTATTATGTCCTACTACTATTTCCCTTTGTTATTGGTGGTAAGGATGTGAAATATGGAATGAATTATGGTGGAGAATGGAAGGTAGAGAACTTAGATACATTAAGTTGTGCTATGTTAGTTTTATTTCTTTGTAAACATGAGAAAAGACTCCATTTATCATCATGGAGCTAAAATAATTTCTTGCTCGGGGGTATGGCTAGAGCCCATGAGGCTCCATGACGCCATTACGGTAGGGTGGAGAGCAAGCCTTATTAATTTGTTTGTTATGCATTTTATTCCTTAATTATGCTTGTAATGTTGAAGGTCAACATTCTATTATCAAATGAAAAGGTGAAGAGAACAAATTTATTTTATTCATTTATTGGGGTGTATCTATTTGAGAATCCTACTAATATACTTGGAGTTGTTATTTAATGTTTTATTTCCTTGGTATACCTCAAATAAATGAACGTTGTTGAAGCTGATCGTGACTTTGTATTTGTGAGATATGTTTGGTCAAGAGATGGTTTACATGTGCATGAAGGAGAAAAATCTTCTAATCCCATATAACTATCATTCAAAAAAAAATCTAAAAATAATTATAATTTCTCAACTACCAAAAATAAAAGGTGCTTCATGTAAAGCTAGAAGCCACGTAAAGGGAGCCATTATTGTAGAGATTTTGCTGTCTACATGTATGTTGCAAGAAAATAGAAATGAAAACAATAGTGTATGGATACCTTATTATTGAAACCATAATCAGACATAATAGAAAATCCACTGACGGAGTATAAATTGTTTATATTTCAATGAAATGTGTATGTTCTGAGAGAAAACAAAATTATTAAAATATAAATCCAATATATATATATATATATAAATATTGTCCATTCCTAAAAAGATGTGGATTCTTATCAAACAGATTGAAAAAAATAAAAAGAATAAATAAATAAAAATCAAATTGGGGAAAATAAAGAACTTGGCACTTGTAAATTTTAAAATGTCTTAATAATTTAAAATATATATATTAATATCCCTATCCAATGAAACAACACAGGTCTGTAAAAATATATATATATATATTTATGCAGCCTGTCAATCCTTATATATATAAAATAAAATCTAACCTCTATGCACAGGGATGAATGAATAGACCTATGTGATATTCATTGTTCTACACAGCATCAATAAATGATAGAAATATTAATGGAGGAGAACAAATCAGCGAGCATAAGAAGTATTTTTTTTTTTCTGAAAGCATTTATTTTCTTTCACGAAAATTTTGAAACTATCATCAGCATGAAACATTGGTGGTATAAGGGGCGGGGGCCCTAGCTTGGTTGGCTAAGTAATTGGAAACCTGCTGGTCTAGAAGATTTCAATCTCCCAAATCCAAGTAAATACGGAAAAGATGTCGTGCGGCGCCCATGAAGTGCGATTAAAAGTTTACCCGAAGCGCTACTGCGGTTTATAGGGGTTGTGCTACCCGATTCCTGCAGTCTAAAAAAAAAAACATTGGTGGTATAAGAATTAAATAAAAAAAAGAACCAAGTATGTTTTTTTTTTATGTCGTTCCAAACTTTTTTTCCCCAGTATCCACAAATCTGTAAATTTCAGCAACAAAGAAAATTAAAAAAGGATCAATTAAAACTCCCAGCCATCACCTGCACAGCCATTGCATCCCTGTATACACTTTTGAAATAGTTATTTTGATTGTTGAAACAAATGAAAAAAATAAAAATGAGAGAGATTTTGAAATACTGGAACTGTGGTAAGCAACTCACCCCCCCTGATTTGTGTTGATCGCTTTACAGGAACAGTTCCCTTTTTTATCTGGAGCAAATGTGACTCATCTTTGCCATTATGTCGTCTTAACCACTCAACCAGAATTTATTGCTTTCACCACTTTGCTAAATATCACTCAGTTTTTTTTTATTCTTACACCAACATGCATTGACATTTTAATTCCTCAAGTTCAATCTAAAATCTACCTCAAAAAAAAAAAAAGAGAGAGAGGTTGCTGCCATACTGAATTGGACAAAACTTATTGCTCGACTTAAATGCTTGATATTAAAAAGGCGCTCAATCTAACACCATAATCGACTCATGGTCAATATGGTTGATAGGGGAGGACATTTTCTCCAAATTCGTCACATCAGCAATTAATAGACCTCAGCTTGGGCGACCACTTAGCACATGCCTGCAGAGTCATACGGCGGTGAATTCTTTCTAGGTGCTATGATAATGATGTTAGAGTCGAACATAGTTGTAGTAGTGGGTAGAGTGCTATGATAAATAGGTGGCTGGAGGGTGACAGCATTAAATTCAGAATTCTCAATAGACATCGTAGTTGGGAATTGCGTGTCTTTAGCTCTTTATGATTTCATTGGGATATGGGATAGATTTTGTAATATCTGTTAGGGGTGGTTAATTTTCACTTGATATTGACTCGTATCCACCCCATATCTTTTTGAAGTGATCATGAAATAATTATCCATGTCATTCCATTGCCTTAAAGTGGTTGGTAAATAATGAGTATTGTGGTTCAACACTAATACGGATGTGAACTAACAGATTTTTATGTGAGAAATAATATATATTACCTAGTATACATCGAATACATAGGAATTGTTGTATGATACGATGCTAAATACATAAGTATCATTAGCATTCCAAGTATATCTATTTACCTCAATTGAAACTTTTGATTTGTTCCTCGTTCTTGGGTGCCGACCCAATCCTTGCCAGGCTTAGCCAAAGAAAAGAGAAGTTTAAAATAAAATTAAAAAGAGTATCGGTGCAGTTGAAAGTAGGATAGAAAGTAAGGTGGTTGTGATTAAGAAATTCTGAAATGAATACCAGATATAATTGCATTGTTGGCATTGTCGTTGGCTGCACAATAGGTTTGTAAGATTGGTACATTCACCAGAAATTGTATAACATAAGAAAATGATATCATTGAATTTTGCAGATTAAACAAATGTTATTTTATAGTTTTTATATTTTAATTTAAGGGAATGTAGATTGTATTAAGTCTGAAGTTTATAATAATAGAAATAATATCATTCTTTTGTGTTAAGGGCAGCTTGATGAGTAGATAAATATACATTTATTGAGAAAAAAAATCTAATTCATAACATAGAACACCTTACTGTGCATATCGGCATCTTTGGGTTGCATAAATACACTAATAAATTATTAGTGATGTTAGTGAACATGGCAACCGTAATAATATCTCTCTGCCATGCTGCATTTAAAAGTTAATATCGTGCCAAGCAAGTAATTGTAATGAAAATACAATACTAATGTTATAAAGAAGGAAGTA
>VDFB02244493.1:45282-81083 GCA_007258455.2 Sequoia sempervirens | reverse complement strand
CTGCTCTTTTCATCTTGGTATGAAGACTATGATTGCCTCCCTCTATGCACATGTTATTATCTTTTGTGGCATAAAGGACTATTATGAAGGTTTGAAATTTCCCTTTGTCCTTCATGAAATGATTGTGCTAGGGCTTTTCAAAATGTTGCCTTTTAACATTGTCCTCTTTTGTTTTCATTGTCATTTATCATGCAATGCCTTTTTTACCTTGTTTGATGTTCTTAGGACTGTCATACTTTATGGGATTTGTCAATACTTGACTATTGTCCTTTCCCATTTATGTTTGGTGGTTACTAATATGCCCCTTTGCAAAGTGAATGGCCTTTATGAGAGATTGTCTTGCTTGTATCAATGACTACTATGCTTAAGAGAGAAATATACCACTTGGTTTCTCATAAAACCAATTAACAAGAACCATTTGAATTCAAACTAAATTTATCTCCATTTCTTGCATTTGCAACATGACCATTGTGTGTTCTTATACTCCCTTCATATGCATAAAGGGACCACCTAAACTTATTTATATGATTGTCAGATTTGTTGTTTCATTTTTAGATGTTGACATCAGATAGCCCTGGCGATGTTGGTGGCACAATAGACCATGGAGTTGCTGCCACAATAGCCAATTTTGATCCTTTGAGAGAGGTAATAGATTTGAATAATTCTAATACTTATATTTGTTCTTTACGCCCATTATTGAAAACTTACAACAGCTTGTATGTAGTTTAATTTCTATCTGATGGTTGCTAAGGTATATCACCTGCATCATGGACATGGTAGCTGTTGTAAATGTGCATGATGACTATTTATATGTGATAAGTGATTTTTTTTTATATGTCATTCCATAATTCAATTTCTATGTATTAACATCTATACTTTTTATTGTATCAGTTGCAGCTCTAGAGGAGCAAAGAGAGGAGGACTAGTGAGCATGTTCAAAAGACAAGAGAACCAATAGGCACTCCATCCAACCGACTATTGAAGGCATCACATGATCTTTTTCCTTCCCCTAGAGGAAAATGACAATGTATTAGGGTCATTTTTTGTATGCTTACATGGCATTTTGGAACATATCTTTTGTACTATCAATATATATATATATATATATATATATATATATAAGACATTTTATGTCCATATGGCTCTTTTGTAGTAAGTCTGTATGACTTTTTTGGATATATACAAGTATATACTTTTATCAACATACATCATTGTATAGCCTTATGACTTTTTGATTAAATAAAATATTATTTTACTACTTCCATTCTTGAATGATGTTATCATGTGTATTGTGTAAATCGTATGCTTGAATGTTGTAGGCATGGGTTTTGTTTACATCTAATGCTTAAAAAAATATTTTTGATTGCTCAACAAGCTCCATTTAATGTGTATTGTCTAAATAAGCTCCATTCCTGGTGTTTTGTATCCTTTGCAATGCTTCCATTACTTGTGCTTCACTTATTCACATGCATGCTTCAATTATTCATGTGTATACTTCATGTATATTACGTGTATTCATGTGTATGTTTCATACTTCCAATGTATAATTCATGTGTTCACGTGTATTCTTCATGATTCATGTGTATACTTCATGTATTTTCTTGTATGCTTTGAATGCTTCTTGAGTTCTATTTTTGTCTAGTGGAAAGTATTTTAACACCAAAAGGTTTCAAAAGAACTGGAAGAACTCCTTCCCATAAAAAAATATCATAGAAAAATGTATTGCTTTTAATTCATGGCTGAGGTTGGTAATCCAACAACTAATGGTTCTAATTCTAAAGCTTAGAAATCATTGCATTTGCATCTATAGAACAAGTGGATGTTTCAAGACTCACGGGCATAAATATCTACCTCCATGAACTTGTATAAACACATCAAAACACATGATAGTTGTTGATCCAACCAACAAAATTTATTTGCATCTACTAATATCACAACACTTGACTTGTCATTAAATGAAATCAATGCACAGGTCAGTTTTAATGATAGTTTGAAGATATTAGATGTGTATGAATAACAACATAAGCTTAATTTCTTGATGCATCACCCATGTGTAGTTATCACATTTCTATCATATTCATCATTTAAATAAGTTAAAAAGCATCCTTGCAAGTTCTATGTGTGAAATAACATGACAAATCATTGGGAAACATGGTCCTATAACTGCCACCACATCATGTTGTATAACTCTAGAGCATGAAGAACCATATGTCATGGATATTGAATATCTAGATCCAATGTTTCACTAGTAGGCTGAGTTTTGCATCTCAGCAAGGGTGCACTATTCGGTAACAACAATTGTAGTTTGGACTCTTAAGGGACTCAGCCGATTGAACGTAGCTTGGAGCAATTTGACATATTTGAGAGTGAAAGAGGGTCATGCCTAGCATAAACGTACCCATCTAGACATGTTGAAATAGTTTGTTTGGTCACACGAGTTGCAGAATTAAAGTTGCACCACTTTGCAACTTTACACTGCTTGCATTTGGCAACTTTTTCCTCAAGTGAAAAGTCATCACCATAGGAAAATGCCTCTGATATAGAGAAAACTGAGAGAGGTTATTGTAGAAGGGTCTAATATGATCCTATAGGCTTGAACAAGAAGTTTATAAATTTCATGGCATCCGAGTAATAGCCTGTCAAATGTTGTAGTCATTTTGCACTTTGGACTCTTAAGGGATTTAGTCGGTTGAACATAGTTCAGAGGGATTTGATGTGTTTTCATGCGAAAGAGAACCATTCCTAGCATAAAATTACTCATCTAAATGCATTGGAATGGTCTGTTTGGTCACATGAGTTCTAGAATGAAAGTTGCACCACTTTGCAACTTTATACTACTTGCATTTGACAACTTTTTAATCAAGCAAAAAGTTGTCACCATGAGAAAATTCCTCTGAAATAGTGAAAACCCAAAGAGGTTATTGTAGAGGGTCCCAACATGATCTCATAGGCTCATACAATAAGTTTGTAAGCATCACGGTATCTGAGTAATGGCTTGTCAAAGATTGAAACCATTTGCACTTTGGACTCTTAAGAGATTCAGCCGGTTGAACGTAGCTCAAAGCGATTCTACACGTTTGGGTACAAAATAGGACCATGCCGAGCATAAACGTACCCATATGGATGCATTGGAATAGTTTGTTGGGTTAGACAAGTTGCAAAACAAAATTTGAGCCACTTTGCAACTTCACACTGCTTGCATATGATAACTTTTTCTTCAAGCAAAAAGTCATCACCATGAGAAAATGCCTCCAAGATAGAAAATACTGAGAGAGTTTATTGTAGAGGGTCTCAACATGATCCCATAGGCTCAGACGATAATTTTCTAAGCTCCACGATATCTGAGTAACAACCCATAAAATATTGTAGCCATTTTGCACTTTGGAATCTCAAGGGATTCAGCTGGTTGAACATAGCTTAGACTGATTCAACATGTTTAGGTGCAAAAGATGACTATGCATAGCATAAATGTATCCATCTAGACACATTGGAATAGTACATTTGGTCACACGAATTGAAAAATGAAAGTTGCACCACTTTGCAACTTTACACTGTTTGCATTTGACAACTTTTTCCTCAAGTGAAAACTAATCACCACAGAAAATGCCTCTAAGATAGTGAAAACCAAGAGATATTATTATAGAGGGGTCCAATGTAATCCCATAGGTTCAAACAAGAAGTTTCTAAGAGTCGTGGTATTTGAATAATATTCTATCAAAGATTGCAATCATTTTGCACTTAGGACTCTTCAGGGATTCAGCCGATTGAACATAGCTCAGAGTGATTCAACATGTTTGGATATAAAAGAGGACCATGCCTAACATAAATGTACACATCCAAATGTGTTGGAATAGTCTATTTAGTCACATGAGTTGTAGAATGAAATTTGCACCACTTTGCAACTTTACATTGTTTGCATTTGACAACTTTTTTCTCAAGAAAAAAGTCGTCACAAACAAGAATTTTTTAAGTGTCACGGTATCCAAGTAACATCCCATCAAAAATTGTAGTCATTTTGCACTTTGGACTCTTAAGGGATTTAGTTGGTTGAATGTAGTTCAGAGTGATTCAGTTTGTTTGGATGATAAAGAGAACCATGCCTAGCATAAACGTACCCATTCAGATACATTGAAATAGTCCATTTGGTCACACGAGTTGCAAAATAAAGTTTCCACCACTTTGTAACTTTACACTGTTTACATTTAACAAATTTTTCCTCAAGAGAAAAGTCATCACCACAGGAAAAATCCTCCAAGATAGAAAAAATTGAGAGAGTTTATTTTAGAGGGGCCCAACACAATCCCATAGGTTTAGGCGAGAAGTTTCTAAGCATCACGGTATTCGAGTAACAACACGTTAAATATTACAGCCATTTTGCACTTTGAACTCTTAAGGGATTTATCCGATTAAACGTAACTCAAAGCAATTTGATGTGTTTCGGTGTAAAATAGAACCATTCCTAGCATAAACGTACCCATCTAGACACATTGGAATATTCTGTTTGGTCACACGAGTTGGAGAACAAAAGTTGTACCACTTTGCAACTTTACACTGCTTGCATTTGACAACTTTTTCCTCAAGTGAAAATTGGTCACCACAGGAAAACACCTCTGAGATAGAAAAAACTAAGAGAGGTTATTATATAGGGGCTGAACGTGATCCCATAGCCTCAAATGAGAAGTTTCCAAGCATTATAGTATCCGAGTAACAACCCATCAAATATTGCAACTATTTTGCACTTTGAACTCTTAAGGGATTTAGCCAATTGAACATAGCTCAGAGCGATTCAATGTGTTTGGGTGCAAAATAGGACCATGTCTAGTGTAAAAATACCCATCCAAATGCGTTGGAATAGTCCATTTGGTCACATGAGTTGTAGAATGAAAGTTGCACCACTCTTCAACTTTACATTGCTTGCATTAGACAACTTTTTCCTCATGCGAAAAGTCATCACTACTAAAAATGCCTTCAAGATAGAAAAAAATGAGAGATATTATTGTAGAGGGCCCAATTTGATACCATAGGATCAAGCGAGAAGTTTTTTAATTGTCACAGTATCTGAGTAACAACCTATCAAAGATTGTAGCCATTTTGAACTTTGGACTCTTAAGGGATTCAACCGGTTGAACATAGCTCAGAGGGATTCAACTTGTTTGGGTGTGAAAGAGGACCATGCCTAGTGCAAACGTACCCATCTGAATGCATTGGAGTAGTTTTTTTGGTCACATGAGTTGCAGAATGGAAGTTGCACCACTTTACACTGCTTGCATTTGACAAATTTTTCCTTATACAAAAATTTGTCAGCACAGGAAAACACCTCTGAGATAGAGAAAAATGAGAGAGGTTATTGTAGAGGGGCCCAACAAGATCTTGTAGCCTTAGACAAAAATTTTCTAAGCATCACAGTATCTGAGTAACAGCTCATCAAAGATTGTAGCCATTTTGCACTTTGGACTCTTAAGGGATTCAACCAGTTGAATGTAGCTTAAAGCGATTCGATGTGTTTAGGTGAGAAAGAGGACCATTCTTAGCATAAATGGAATGATCTGGATGCATTGGAATAGTTTGTTTGGTCACATGAGTTGTGAAATGAAAGTTGCACCACTTTGCAACTTTACATTGCTTGCATTTGACAACTTTTTCCTCAAGTGAAAAGTTGTCACAATGGGAAAACGTCTCTGAGATAGCGAAAACTGAGAGAGGTTATTATAGAGGGGACCAATGTGATCCCATAGCCCCTAAAGAAAATTTTCTAAGTTTCATGGTAACATGACTAATGACTATCATACCTTCAATCTCAAAACCCTTGACATCAAAATTGTAACATTTAGTTTTTAATGTTTATTAATAGTAGTTGAAAACTACCACAAAGGAATACCATTTGACTAATTTTGATTAAACCATTGTGAATGCAGATTGGCAAATGAAGATTATGTACCTGCTGAAATTTTGTGACCAACCCAGTGCCTCACCTAAATAAGCTAAAAATTACTAAGAAACTATTTATTACCACATGTGTAAATCCTTGGAAAATTTGGAAATCTCCTTGCTTCAAATGAAGTATCTTGGAAACATTCATTTGGAAGTCCTTTCCATTAACCTTTTGACTCTAATTGCAAAAGGACATAATTTTAATGACTCTACCATTTTTCCATCACTTAAGTTTGTTGGTTGAACTTCACTTTAAAAAACACATTTCCATGGAGAGCAATAAAAGGTTGTGTTAGTTGTAAGAAAATGCTAATAAGAAAGAGGAGACACTCTGTAAAGAATGGACAGTCATGCCACTAACAAATTTGCAGGGACAACAGGGTGTAAATGTCACTATGCCAAAAAGGGAAAAAGAGAAGCCAAAACCCTCCTTTATTGCCTAAGGTTTAAAACATATTTCAAAGATATTTCCTTTTAATTATCATAATTTTGCAAAATGATATTGTCAAAGGTCAAGCATTTAAGTCAAAGGGATTTTATTTTATGAAAAAAACATTGAAAAGGTGTTTTAATTATTTCATGGGGCTTATTTTAATGATATTCAAGTGCAAATGTGAAAAGGGATTAAGTTTCATCTTTCATTTTTTATTTTGGAGGGAAATCCCACATGAATTTCCATGTTTGCAAGATGTTTCCTAGATTTTTGACAAGTAAAAGGAGGAAAGTTTAGTTTATGAAGGAAGTTGCAACTTTACAAAGGGAAAGAGCTTCAGGTATGCAACATTACAATTCCATTTTTCATGGATTTTCCTTCTTGAGAGGTATTATTGCTTCATCTTTGTGTTTGCAATGACAAATGGGTGTTCTTTTCCTCTTTCATTGCACTTTGAAGGTGATTTTATTTATTTTAGAGCTCCTTCCTTCTAAACTTGGGCTAAGGTTTCATACCTTTATTTGAAAGTACTTGATTCATGTTAAAGGTTCCTTTAAGACCTCGTGTTGTTTGAAGTCATGAGAAAATAGTATGTGTAGATTGTTGAACCTTATATTTCATAAGGATAAACCCTTTTTGTTAAGAGTTTGTTGATTGGTAATGTTTTGAAACCCTAGGCATTGAAGGTGCAACAATTTTTGAAGGGGCAGCCCATTGATATAGGTACAGTAATTAGTCTCACTTTTTTCTTTGTGTAATGATATGAGAATACAATGCCATGTTTTGACATACAAGCTTTTCATGAGAGGTATCTTGCAAAATGGATAGCAGATCTGAAGTGACATCAAGAGGAATTATTTTAATTGTTCTTCATTCATAACTAGTAAGAGTATGGGATAAGGATGGCATTCTAAGGGTAGGAGGCAGTAGATTGTTTAGAGCAGCACTATAAAATCTTGATGCATAGTCCTGGTTATGTTTGGAGGGTTAAGTGTTTGTATCAATCTAGCTTTAAGGAAGGACATGTGTATTATAGTAATGATAAAGAGTAGAGCCATATGAATGTCTATGAAGGGTTACTGAGATTACGTAAATAGATAGATCATGATGATAGTGACTCTAAAATTCATCCAAGATTAGAGTAGATTTTGGAAAGCTAGACACAAAAAACTTGTGAGTAGATAAGCTTGACAATGATGGATTCCCTTTTATTGGTTTAGACTTATATAGTGGGTACATTTTAATTGGAAAGGGGAGTTCACAACCTTTTGATACAAAATTTAGCCTCAAGTTGAAGTATACTAAATGAGGAAGGGTTGATCAAGTTTTAATATCAAATAGTGATTATGGAAGGAGTTGTAGGGTCTATAGAAGAGAAATAAAATATGCCTTTTACAATAAAAGGCATTGTTTTAGATTTTTTCATAAATCCACATGCTTTTCCTTCAAGAAAAACACCTAGATAGGTTTTTGAATGTGCCTTATCAAAGATAATTATGTAAAGTGGCATTGTTGGTGATGCCATGCCTTTCATTCCTGTCACCATTGAATCCATTACTGAACAACTTCACATGCATGGTTATGGACAGTGGCATCTTGCAAAGAATGCAACCATGTTAGCAATGCAATGCATCCTTCATGATGTTCAAATGCAATCATGTTGCAGGGTAGTTCTTTCTTCACAATCATTGTAAGTAGGGTCAATTATCAAATGCAGGTGCGTAGTGGTCATGGTGTCATTGCAATCATTGTAGGGATACAAATTTTGTGCGGATTTGAGAGGATTTTTGATGTGTAATTTCCTGGTTTGAAAGCAGTTTGTTGAAGTTTGATGTCAGGGTCAGCTTTCCTTGTTAATGCAACCTTTCCAAATCATAAATTTTGAGCAAGTTTCCTATTCTAAAGGATTTTGGTAGTGATTTGTGGCATGGTTAGAATTTAGATTGCAACAAGGAAGGTTTCAATTACCTACCTTGATTTCTAGGTGGGTTTCTAATTAGCATTCCTATTTTCAAGGATATTTCAGTCATCAATCAATCATGATTTTGTGGAGCTTGCAACAGTCAGTGTCAGCAATCAACTTCATTCAAGCTAGATGATTTATTTTTCATTTACAATCAATCAAAGGGTGAGTTTAGAATTTTAACTTCTTTATAAAGACATCTCTAAGCCTTTCTCTTTTTTTAGTTCTATCTTTTTAGATGTATGTCCATTTCAACAGATTGAAGTTGTGAAACTTGTTTTCCTTCATGCAAAAGGTTGAAACCAACACCTTCATATGAAATGTAAGCCTTTAAATGTAAACCATAAACAATTACAACTAACTTTAAATGTAAACCATAAACCATTATGCTTTAGATAAGAATACCAAAAGGAAGTAACACCATGACTAAAATTTAGTTGACCTAAATTGTGCACAAGTTTATATATATTTTAAAAGGACAAGAACAAGAGTTGCATATATGATAAATAGACCTCACTAGAAAGGAAGAAAAAAATCAATTGAGGCATATTAAGGAATAAACACATTTGCATGTAATAATTTCTCATAATTTTTGTATTTCAAAAAATACATTAATACAATAAAAAATATTACAGTAGTGATGAAAAAATATCTTGAAAATCCTCCCATTTATTAGTACTTGTAGCAATACATGCAGGGAATTAATCCTCCCATTTGCAGCCCAGATTATGAAATATCTTGTATAAGAAGAAACAAAAGGATTTTTTTCCTAGTTTGTTTTCTACAATCCACCTCAGGTGGCCCAGTTATTTGCATTCCAAATGCTTGAAAACATGTACATCCACTACTCCCTTGGAAACACATAGGTAGTAGCCTCAGTGTCCTTGTGTACTCTCACTAGAATTTGTTCGACAAAAATCCTGCAAAATCCTAACAATTTCAGACATGAAGTCACATTAAAGTCATTAAAAGACCAGTAACTAAATAATATCATACATATACACCTTCTGACCAGATCTATTATCACCTTCATGCATGCTCTAAGCAGATTGATTGAAGGTCCTGCAATGGTGTTGTGGCCCATATTTCACTACTTTCTCATCTCTCGATGATCCTAGGTATAAATTTCATGAATATATAAACGTAATTAACATAAAACATGTAGCATATAAGAATCCAAAAAAACTAGGAAAAGGAAAAAAAAGAGAAGATTGAAAACCAGAAAATGCACCAGCAACCGATGTTTCTCATACCACTGAACACTTGCACCAGCAACCAATGTTCTTTTCTTAAGTTGATAATCTTTAATGAAGCCTTTCCCTTTTTTCTCCTTCACTAGTCTTGCATATCTCTTCACTAAAGAAAACATCTAATTAATAATTTATCACAAGTACAACCCAAGTCCTTGCATAGTTATCAATTGAAATGCTTAATTAAACAAGGAAAATAAAATCTTTGATCTAGATGAATAGCAATTTGATGGATTGTGCCTGACCTATTCCAATTAACTTTAACTGTAAACTATAAACCATACAACTAATTTTCAAATGGTAGGATGTACTAAGCATGATTAAATAAATTTTGACAATTTCATGGACTACTACAACAAGTTCCCTTTCATTTCTTGGATGGAAAATGACAAGTTAATAATTGAGGGAAATCATAAGTGGGTGAAAAGACAATCACAAATGCATTAACAATAGTCCTAAATGTATATGACATCAAACACCAATAGAGAATACCAACTTAAAGGTAGTCAATAAAGAGTAGCATATAATGTCATTTTGCAAATTAACAATAATGCAATATTGCAAACCATTCTACAATCAAACTTACACTTGAAAGAAAATAGTGATCAATAACATGACTTTACAAATTCAATGTGCATACTTACAAATCAATCCAAGGAACCATATGGGTATGCTCTACTCTTTATTGTATCAAATATTGCCTCGTGGTCAGAATGACACACTTTCCATAAGTTCTTGTTTGTAGGTCTTCCCTTATATTTGATCAAATGAGCTTTCATTGTGACAACAAGGTTGGAGTAGTGAAGAATCTTTCGATGCATGTCAAAGTCATGAAACAACCAAACTACAACATTCTTAATTGGTTACCTTCTAAGCCATGTTCCAATAACAACCACTGAACCTGTAGGATATTCTATGTTTTCTCCATCTATAACTGGGGCCTCCAATTTCTTTTTGGACTCAATACAATGACATAGGTAATAATTTGTTCCCTCTTCATTGTCTTCATTTGTAATCACTGCATAAACATGCCTTA
Organism: Sequoia sempervirens; assembly: GCA_007258455.2. Taxonomy (NCBI): domain Eukaryota; kingdom Viridiplantae; phylum Streptophyta; class Pinopsida; order Cupressales; family Cupressaceae; genus Sequoia; species Sequoia sempervirens. Next base: position 70,470 of record VDFB02244493.1, on the reverse strand, counting down.
CATTGATATGTTCATCCAATTATATGTATTTAATGAACATCACAATAAAACAATAAAGTAAGATATATTACCTGGTTCTAGTAGGTTTGATACATGATTGATACATGATCAAAGTCAACAGATAATTGCATCTTCGTGATTTGTAGAGCCGTCGAGAGCTGATACATGTCAAGTGGAGTTAGACTTCTTATAGACCATTTGTCAACCCACTCTTTTGAGTTGCAATCATTCCATGCTTGAAGTGTACATGTAGAAAAATTCATGCCATCTTTCATGTATGGATAGTCCATGTACCTACATTGGAGCTTCTAAAAGAGTGTAGCTCACTCAATCCTATTAGTGTGTACAAAAATCCTCATATTTTGCAATGTTAGTATCATCTACCAACCAAAAAAATCTATGAACTAAAGAATTACCTTCATTATGTGGACCCATTGCATGATTGTACCACTAGACAATTGATTTTGCATCTATCAACTTTACATTGTCTTTGTACTTTAACTCTTCTCATGCTAAGGCTCTTTTGATACATGCACATGCTCCATCATGCTCCCTCTTTCCATGCCCAACCTCTGAGAAGTTCCACATATGCTGAAGACCACTGATCCTATGCATCCTTCTCAACCAGTAAAACATTTTGGAGTTCTTGAATTGCAATGTACAGTTATCTAACCATATGATATGCTCAGTTATCTGACCATATGATATGCTAACTAAATGATATACCCCTGCTAGCCAGATCAGCATAGAACATCTAAAAGAAACCTTGCACAAACTCTATAGAATGTGTGTGATCATCACTGATGTAAAAGTGATACTCTCTCAATGCCTTCTTGTTATCCTATGTACTATCATTTGTATGAATAAATGCTATATGCACAAATATAGCAACCTATGTGGAGTTGTAGTATTGTTATTTCACCTTGTTCTATGGTTGTAGTGTGTAGTTATCTATGAAGTCAGCAACTAAAAGGATGCTATGAACTGGAAATGTGTCCTTGAATAACTTGAACTATGAGTCCAACCATCGATCTCTATGTGTATGCCTTCCATACTCATAGACCACCTGATCACAAAAAATTCCCATAAATTAATACACTGGAATCTTATCACTAACCAATTCACACTTCTTTGATTCTTTCCCATCTTTTAGACTATAGTCCATTGTCTTGTATTTGCAAATTCCATAGTTTCATTTCCAATTGTATGTGTACTAGCTATGTGTTGGAAATTTGGAAAATGTTGCATGCCACCACAATAATCACATGTGCCATCCAAACATGATTTCTTGTAAAAAAATTGACCATCCACTCTTTCACATAAAATGGAAGATAAGAAACCCCTTGAGGATTTAGGTGGAGGCCTTATGTTACATTCCTGCAAAACATTGTTAGTATGCATATCCACACATATACGTTGATAAACATCATAATGGTTAGAAAACTCAATATGTAATCTACAACAACAAGTAGTGCATGTGTGATTTATTTTGACATAAAAAGGCTTTAGCATTTCAAAACACCTTTGACATATTTTAACTTGAGGAAACCTTTATACAAAATCAACAAAAAATTGGGTTTGAGTGGTATCCAAAATATGCTTTGGATGTGACTCGCGGATTTGACTACTAATTCTCCTTCTTACAACATCTCTTTTATTGGGAGAGATCCTTGTGTTATCCTTCCAAAAATATTTTATTAGAGATCTCAAGGTTTGAGCAATTTCCTTATCATTTTGTGGTACTCTACCCGAGAATTCTCATAACTCATTTCTATTTGGATCCTGCACCATAGAAAATGGGCTCTTGACATTTTCATGGTCTTTTAGGCCTTGCCTCATAATGTTCGGTCTATTTTGCTTTGATTTTATGATGTAACATGGCTTGAACATTCATATTTAGGTACTAAAATTCAAATAATGGCATCTTGTGAAGGTGTTGTGAAGTGTTGTAAGACATTTCTACACTCTTATAGACTCTATTCAATACAATTTATCTAAAAACCACATTTTCATCATTAAACAAGTCCTGTTTTGAAGTGTTGTAAAGTCTTGTAACAAGATTTCATGCTTTTATAGGCATGACTTCATTTTTTACCCATTTCTTATGCTTTATTTGACCCTTCTATGCCCTTATATGCTTTAATTAAGTGTATTTTTTAATGTAAGCCTGACAAACAACATTAAATACAAGATAATTCCCAACACCCATTTTCATGTCCTAGATGGGACCCATTTGCCATGGGTGGCCAATGAGTCCTCCTTGGCTCCAAATTCAAAAAAAATTAAAATTTCCTTTTGAGATTTTATTCAAATACTCTTGATGTCGGCCTGTGATGAGGTATGAAAGGGTTACTAAGGCACAAGATTGTATAAATAAGTGATTTTCACCTCATTTTACATCCACCAACATTCACACATCATATTCAAGAAATCTCAAGCATTCAAGCATCATACAACATCTTATCAAGCACTATTCAAGCATTTTGGAGCATCCATTGATACTACTTCAGATTTGCATCATCAAGGGTTTGGTAAGTTGATAGCATTTGCATGTTTAGTTTATCATTCTCTTGAATTTCATTATTTCATTAAGGTTTTGATTACCAAAGTGGGGTTTGACCAAGGCAAACCCCTATTTTCTAACCCTCAACCATTTTCCCCCTCTTGCATTTTTGTTTGTAGACCTTTGCATGTAGATTTTACAAGCATTTTGGTGTTGAAGATTGTTCAACAAGTCAACTAGGTGCTTCAAGTCATATCAATCATATTTTAAGCTTGAAGAAGGTTTTGTCTATTTCCTATAGAATTGACTTCGGCAACCCGACAAGTAGAATTTTCCAAATATGGTATTGCAGAGTTGTCTCTTGATTTCTCAGAATTTTGGGAGAGGACTGATTTGCCACTAGTGGTGAATTAGTCCCACCTTAAGGCTGAAAAATATGAATTTTGTTAGATTTCGGATCCTGACAGTCAAAAACCTGCTTCTAACACATTTTCACTAGTAGTAGGACTAATTCACCACCCTGGGTGAATGATTCCTACTGTGGATTTTCAGTAATTTTAGACAACATTCACAAAATTCTAGATTCCTCACATCTTGTCCAAGTGCACTCTGTTTCATCCCATTTCTTTCTATTTTGCATTATTTCATCTTTTAGTTCATTGTTTGCATATCACAAAGTATTTTCCAGCATAGTTTAAATCTTAGTTTTGCATTCATAATCATTCATATAAATCACTTAATAGCATTTAGTTTACTTCATTTAGCTTAGACAACATCTCATATAGCATAATTTGAATGAACCCTTAGCATTTTTGGGCCCTATCTCTCACCTTTTAGGTGAAAAACCCTAGAAGAGCTAGAGAAGTCCATAAGAACCAAAAATCTATGGTTTAGATCCTCCACTCTTTCATGACTTCTTTTGGCTCTCATTAGAGATGATCTACTTATTTTGAAAAATTTACTTCTCTTTGTAAGGTTCATCTTATTCCTTGTTCGATTGCATAACAATGTTGTTGTCTTCACACATTGTGTGGCACAACTATCTTTCGTGCATGAGGTAGAACCCGCGTTCTCGTATGCACTCATCAAATTCTTTATAATGGATTTTTCAGTTGAGTCATTTGACGTTCTTAGCCCAAAAGCCTTCTTGGTGGGCCTAAAATTGAGTTGCCTCATCATTTCAACAGATAGTTGACATCTTTCATCCTCAATTAGCTTCTCTAAAAATAAACTACGTATCCTCTTTGCATATCTTTAACATCTATGTTTTTGAATCTTATTGTAAGAGAGGGGGACCAGCCACACCTAGATCTAGGTCATAGAAAGTCAAAAGCGGAGGGATTCCCTAACTTACCTTACTCTAATAGATGTTTTAGGATGAGGACCAAGAATGAAGAGCACTCTCAAGTACTTTTGTCACTCTACAGACCCAAAAATTTGGTTGGGGCTAGACGAGCTGGTTTTTGGAGTCAATACTACACCTTAGACAACTCTTTGTCTGAGGACTGCAGTGCAGGTCTAGGATGACAACTTAGTGTGTTGGCATCTCTCTTGTGTGCTAGCAGTCGTACATTCAAAAAACATGAAGTACAATAAGAAATCCAAAAAACCTTCTTAACATCCTAGCTAATCAATTTTAACGAAAAGAACAAAATAATAAAGTATGAAAAGTAAAGGTGAAAATGATAAAGGAATTAGATAAAAACTAGGGTGACGAATATTAACTCATTGAAATTCTAGTTCACCAGCTAGCTCCATGCACATGTTCACCTACACACAAGCAAGAAGGGAAAATTTTTGGGGCTATGTAGAGGTTTTCCTCAGTCAAACCCATGCTTTGGTGTTTCTACCTCCACAGATAGCTAGAAAAGCAACGGAGTAGAAACTACGATAGAGGAAATAGAAGAGAAAGAGAGATTATTGAACACTACAAAACAATACTATGCTACTCTATCAAACCAAAAAAGAGAGAGTGAAGCATTATCACCTCCACCCAAATGCTCTCAAGGCCCATGAAGGGAGAATACAAACAACAAACTTGGCAAAGTCACCATAGCCACCGCACTGATGAAGGGAGGTCTCACAAGACTCTAAGCTCACAACTTCTATGGTAGTCTCACATGTATAAAAGTTAAATTGATGGAGTATCAAGTAGCTGCAATGCTTAGTGGATTTGTCAAAATGCTAGTAGAATGCTTCAAGAGTATGCTCAAGAGATCCCAAAAGTGTGTAAAAAATGGAGTGAAATTTCTAGAAACTATGGAGAAGATTAGGTGATAGTGAATAGAATGGATTTGAAGGCCAAAAGGAGTTACATTCTAGGTCAGTTGGTTGCACAGAGGCATTACAATTTGACCCCAATCAGGTGTGTAACATCCCTGTGGACTCCAGATGAAGGAATCTTTTAGGGATGGTAGAGGCATAGACATCTATGCATCATGCTCATGTACCTAATGAAAATTCCATCACTGATGCACAAAACACGCGCCATGTGGATGGAAGGAAGATGGGTGATGTGGAATTTCTCCTTTGGATTTGATTTTCTAAGGTGAGGGTATGCAAAAGGGGAATTTACACAAGGGGTGCAAATTCACTCCTATACATTTTTCCCCCACTTTAGCGAGCACGAGTATCAATGAGTGTTCAATAAAGTAGATCAAAGAGTTATAGATGTATACCTGAACCATTGAGGAAGTAGACTGCAATCTGGTGAGATCAAAAGGATAGGGCAAGAAAAGGACTCCATAAGTACTCTCTCCTAAGAAGGTTTGAGCAAAAGGAATCTATAGCTTTGTAAAACTACGAAGTTGCACAAAGTACACAAAAGGCCCTCAAACCAACAATGGACAAATCCTATAGGATGTAAGAGATTCATAGGCCTATAGACCTACAAAGAAGGCATTCCCCCAAGTACTCTTTCTTGAAGGAAGCCTAGTGAAAGGGGACTCCACATATTCAAATTAGAGAGCAGCTTCATAGGCGCACCTACAAAGCAACATGTTAATCCATAGATAAAACATGTTAGAAAACAAAAAGCAGCCATGCATGTGAACAACCAGACAATCACACATATAGTCAACAAATTGAAAGACCTTCAAAGGGGTTCCTTAGGAACCCTTCAAAAGAAGAGGGGTCCTCACAAGGAACACGTTGTTTGAAAGTGTAAGAATGTTTTCCACAAATCAATTCACCATGAACGAATCCTTTCAGAAGATGTTCACTTCATCAAGAAATTTGAAAGGAAGAAAATGCACCCTCATGAGGGGAAGATCGAGGCTTCTCCTATAGGAAAAATTTCTCCCTCCTTGGAGGAAATTTCTTCAAGTTCTTTCTTTGTGAACCCATGATGAAGGAAACATGTTCCGCTAGGGGTCCAAGTTGAGAATGTGATTTTTGAAAAAAGGTTGCAAGGGTTTTTGAGAAAAAATTTGTTGGCTCTGAATGCATTTTCTAAAAATTGAAACATTATGAAAGTGACGTTGTCACACATTTGAGGGACAACTCAAGTAAAGAAGAGAGAAAGATAACCAAGATTGCGAAAAGAAACAAAAACATCACAAACAAAGGGCACATGGGTGATCTAATATTTCAGGGTTAGAGTTGCTCATAAATATATATAGGTATAGTAGTAGTTTATAGATGAACTGTCATCAACCCCCTACTATATTAGACCATGTGAAGAATGCATGAGAAGACAGTAAAAATAAAAAATTGGGTCAATACATAAGGAAAGCCTAAATGCCCCAAACACTTTGCATCATCCCCAATTTTCTAAAAATCAAAACACATAACAGAGGAAGAGTGATACCATAAATAGAGGAATTATATGACACATAATCACTCATGTATCCAAGCAGCTACAAGGGTGATGAGGATCATACAAGAACACATAATGCAATCATGGGGAACACATCGTGCAAAAATAACACACATAATCTAAAGGTAAAGAAGAGGTGCCTCCCCCTAACACCCATCGACCAAGAGGTTTTCTACTTCCTAATCTAGATCATTGTATGGGGAAGGTGGATGAGCCTATAGCAGAGGAATATTAAGGGGAGGAGCTTCCTACCATCCCGCAACAAGGGCCAAGGAAGAAGGCCTTGCAAGGTCTTCTTCGCTCGGCTCTTATGGAGTAATGGTCAACGATTTTGTGAAAATCATCAAAAAGGTCAAGACCTCGTCCAAAGAGTTAAACATGCACTTCATGGTAGTTCCATGTGTTACCTCAATGGGTAAGGAAGGTGGCACCCGAGATTCACTACTTGGCTCACCAAGTGACTTGGGAGTAGTGACAAACTCAGGGGACATCGAAACTGGCTCCGTCACTAGGACAACACAAGCTAGCATAGGACCACCTTTTGGAGAAGGTGTGCTACTCTTACACCCCCCATTGTTAGAAGGGCTAGCCTCCACCTTCTACGTTGTTAGAGGATGTGAACTCCCATAGATGAGGTGAGAGGTGTAGAGTAGTAGAGAACTGTGGTGGACACCACCGAGGTGTTTGGCATGTCCACAGGTTTAGGGAATGGTGAGATGTTTGGGAGGGACATCAAAAGAGGTGGATTGACCAAAGGAGTGATAAAAACTTGCGCCTTTTTAGGGCCAGGGACATTCACACTCATAATAGGAGCTAGAAGTAGAACCCAGTTTGATTGAACTGAGGCAAAAGGAACAAGAGAGGAGGAGACAACAGCAGGAGGCCCTGAAACAAGGGCGATCGGTTCCTCTTCCTTCCTCTACAAAGTGGCATGCCCAGCCGCTAGAACCTTTCACTAGTGCTTGTGCTCACATGTAAGGTGGTTTCTGGGTATGTGCAGGATAATCATGGAAAAAATAGGCCCTTAAGTGGCAAAAAATTTAGAAAAATTAGAGTTAGGCAACTTGCGTAAAAATTTGAATAAGTTATCTATATTATTTCAAAAATATGTAAGAATAGAATATGTAGAAAATTGAATGTAGTTTCTAAACTACTAGGTTTGTTTAAAAAAATATATATCTATTTGGTGAAAATTTGAAATTTCAACAGTAGTACTTAAATTCAAGGAAAAATAAGAAGTAGGTGTATGTTGACCACCTAACCACAATAAAATGATAATATTTTTTATAATATTTTAGATATAAGTAGAGGACTCATGTCCCGATGTGATGCATATTTTTTTGTAATTTTTTCCAATTAAATAATTAATTATGAATTTTTATTACAACTTTTAAAAATTACAAAAAACTCGTATGTCTAACCACCTTAACTTGGTCAAAACTTCATGAAATTCAATTTTTCTTTTTTAATCCTATAGTATGTGAAGCATAGAATGTGACACATATTTTGGATTCAAAAAATGTGATATCGTTTGAAAGCTATAGATGTTTTTCAATCAGCCTATCAATCAAGACTTTAGTCATAATTTGAATAGAAAATGAATAATAATTACTTATTAAATTCAAAGTAAATCATAATTATATTGGTGGAAAGTTGAGAATCTCCTCTAAAACCCCTTTTCGTTTCATCAATTTTGGGTAAAAAAAATTCGTCAACCACATACCCATCATATTGCCACTTTTTGGCCCATCATGATCCTGCACATACCCTTTTGCGACTCTTGGAGCTAGAGGCCAAGATCTGAGAAGGGACAGAAGGCTCCTTCTCATCCATAGGAGTGTCCATCATAGCCATCTCCTACAGAGGGATAGACTCTTGGATGGGAGTAGGAGGAAGAGGTTGAGAGACAACGGGGGGAGTAAGCTCTAGCACCTCAAGGGCGGGCCTCTTCCCATTCACTTCTCTAGGAGCAGGAGTGGTAGGAGGCCGTAGAGGCCGAGACATAGAGGATTCCCTGCGGGGACCCTTCCTTCTACCATATTGAATGGGCCTAGGCTTCGTGGGTAGAACAGGAAGTTCAATTGCAAGTTGCTTGGGATTTCGCCAAGCAAGCACCATAGGGTTCTCCCGCAAACACAAAGCAAAATCTGATGATGCCACAGCAGGGTGAGAGGAAGCAGTAGGTTGTACAGCAAAAGAGGAAGAAGAAGAATTTGGAGAACACTTCTCTTCTTCCCTTCTTCAGGCCATGGTGGTATCACTGTCAGCTTTTAAACATGCCCTATGCAAAATAGCATAAGGAGATGGAGGGTACCTCACTCTAGGTGTTATGTACCCTTTCTTGTACCTCTCATATGTCCAGTATAAGAGGTCCGTCGTAGGTGGAAGCAGACCAACGGGTATAGGCCAAAAGTGGTCTAGAGAATAGCTTCCACGCACAACTAATGGTTTATAATCGGTGTCATGGATCACGTGCACTAAACCCTCATGGATAAACTTCAGACATTTGTGCATAGTTGAGGGAACTGCATTCATAGCTACTAACCAAGAGATACCCAGCTTCACTCTAAAGAGTTCAAACCTCGGGATTATGTCAAAAAGTAGGTTAACAGACTTAGGTCCAACAAGGACCGACAAGGTGATGTTACTGAGGGGAGGTATGGAAAGACCATTATGTGTGCGGATGGTACTTTCAGGTGCGTCGTACCCATCTTTATGCAGGAAATTGATTAACATAATTTTCTCAATTATAATATTCACTTGACACGTTGGGTCAACAAGAACACCTACTATAGTTTTTTTTTTAATCCGAGCAGGGATGTAAAGAGGAGATGGATCTCTATTAAAACCCATTGGTGGGTCCTGTGAGGTGAAATTTATACTTGGAACACTACTCGCAGACTACGCAAAGGGGATAGGAAGATGTAAGAAGGAGGCCATCACGTACACTAAACAATACCCTCACAAAGCCCCCCCAAAGGAACGCAATTGGACGATGACCCAACTAAGGCTTCATCTGCAATGCCTATAGAACCTTCCAACTATGCCTACGAGGGGTCACAGTTTGGGTTGTAAGGTGAAACACCTCACAAAAATCGCACCTACAATGCTTCTAGGACATGAGGAAAGGACCCTTCAACACTACTAAACACCAAAATGGTTCATGTCGGGTTCACCAAAAATGTAAGAGAGGGAGGCCAACCACACCAAGGCTCGAGGTCACAAAGAGCCGAGAGTGGAGGGCCGCCCTAACTTACCTCACTCTAACAATTTTTTTGGGATGAGGACCAAGAATGAAGAGCACTCTCAAGTACTTTTTTCACTCTACAAACCCAAAAATTTGGTTGGGCCTAGACAAGTTGGTTTTTGGATTCAATCCTACATCTCAGACAACTCTCTATCTAAGGATGGTAGCGTAGATCTGGGATGACACGGTGGCACATTGACGTCTCTCTGGCATGCTGGCATCCGTACGATCAGAAAACGTGAAGTATAGTAAGAAATTCCAAAAATCTACTCAACAACCTTGCTAATCAATTTTAACGAAAAGAGAAGAATAATAAAGTATAAAAAGTAAAGGCAGAAATGATAAAGCAAGTAGATAAAAATTAGGGTGATGAATATTAACTCATTGAAATTCTAGTTCACTAGCTCTAGCTCCACACACACGTTCACCTACACACAAGAAAGAGGGGAAAATTGTTGGGGCTATATAGGGGTTTTCCTCAGTCAAATCACCACTTTGGTGTTTCCACCTCCACAGACAACCAAAAAAAAATGGAGTAGAAAGTACGATAGAGGAAATGGAAGAGAAAGAGAGATTATTGAACACTACAAAACAATACTATGCTACTCTATCAAACCACAAAAGGGAGAGTGAAGCATTTCCACCTCCACCCAAAGGCTCTCAAGGCCAATGAAGGGAGAATGCAAGCAATGAACTTGGAAAAGTCACCACAACCCCAGCGGTGATGAAGGGAGGTTTTGCAAGAATCCAAGATTGCAACTTCTATGGTAGCCTGACACGTACAAAAGTGAATTTGATGGAGTATCAAGCTGCTGCAATGCTCAATGTATTTTTTGAAATGCTGGTAGAATGCTTCAAGATTATGCTCAAGAGATCCTAAAAGTGTGTAGAAAATGGAGTGAAATTTCTAGAGAGTGTGGAGAAGAAGAGGCAATAGTGAATAGAATGGATTTGAAGGTCAAAAGGAGTCATTCCAAGTTGATTGGTTGCACAAAGGCATTACAATTCGACCCCAATCAAGTGTATAATGTCCTTGTGGACTCCATACGTAGGAATCTGTTAGGGACAGTAGCATGTTGCACAGATGTCTGCATGTCACGTTTGCATGCCTGATGAAAATTCCCTCACCAACGCACAAATCATGCATGATGTTGAATGCTATATGTTCACAAACACACATAGAACAAAAGTAAGTAATGCATTTGTAGACATGTAAAATTGACCTAACACTTATCGCACACCTTAAATGACATTCTCGCATCATCAACATCATTATCATTGAACATCACTACATTTCATATCAATTACATCAAAAACCCTAAATTCCTCTATTAATTGAATAATATGACATTATTTAATTAATTCACTTTTTCATCATCTTTGACCAATTAAATAAATTTCATTTCTTTAATAAAGTTCTAAAACCCTATTTCTTCTATTAATTGAATAATACAACATTATTGATTAATTTGCGTTTTATCATTTCGACCAATTAAATAAATGTCATTTATTTAATATAGACCTAATCTAACTTAATTCATCCTGATTAGTTAAATAACACCAATTATCTAATTACGTTGCTAAATCACTTTATTCCCCTAAGTCAATTGAATTATTAAAACATAATAATTTAATTAACTCACTTTCCCTCCAAATTTGAATAAACTATTCAAAACATTATCAAAAATCAAATCAAACTAATGTAACTTTTTTTGCAAAATTCAAACTTGATTTGCACATTCAACTCCAAAATGAATTAATTAAATAAATCAATTAATTAACCATTCTCAACCACTTTCTTGATTGAGTAAATTACAATCCCCTGATTTCTCAATCTATTCTTGACTAATCAATCTATTCCTGACTGATCAATCTATATTCCTGACTGATCAATCTATATTCCTGATTGATCAATCTATCTCTCAATCCCACAAATTATTCAATCTATTTCTTTAATCACACTAATCATGCAATCTATTTTATACATATTATTCATGTCTAAATCCTCTCAACAACCTTCAACTGTTGATCTTGATTCAAAATTATTTAATTTCTTGATCATCCATTTCAAATCACAAATTCTATATAGCAAACCTCTTTCCTCACAAAAAAGGATTGAAGAATCAATATATTTTATGCAACAAAGTGATGCCAAGATCATAATCGACATTGAAAAAGCTTCAAACCACATCTTCGATCAACAACACATGCATGTTTTTCAAATCTCTTGCACACACAATGGAAGCTTTGTATTGAATTGAACAATCCAACATATGTTAATATAGATACACTTCGACACAGGATGTTAAGATTGTATTGTTTTTAGTTCATGTTTATTGTTTTCTTTCAATAACATTTTTGAATTCATTAGCTTTATAGTTTCATTTCATGAGTAATAGGCATAGATATAGATCATTGTTTTGGATTAGATTAGTTTCTATTCTTTTTTTATCTTGTTTATAGCTATGGATTTCCCCCATACACAACATTCTATGAAACATATTCATACCACTGATTACATTTCATTTTATGAAACACACAAAGAATTTTATGAAACATATTCATATCACTTATTACATTGCATGCATAGATCTTTCAAACTCAAAGAATTACTTCATGTTGCATAGTTCTACCAAATCATTTTTCATACATGTCTACCTTAGCATTTTTCATACATGTCTACCAAAGCATTTTATGAAAGAAGGCAATGAATTGTTTGGAAGAATGCCTCAAATAAATATGGTCTCATGGTGATGGACATCACCATGAGATGACATTTCTTTGAGGCATTATTTCAAACAACTCACTACCTTTTTCTATGCTACCACTTTTTCCATACATGTCTACCAAAGCATCTTATCAAACATGTCTACCTCAGCCCTTTTCATACATATCTACCAAAGAATTTTATGTAAGAAGGAAGTGAGTTGCTTGGAAAAATGCCTCAAAGAAATGTGGTCTCATGGTGATGGACATCACCATGAGACCACATTTCTTTGAGGCATTCTTTGAAAGAGCTCAATGCCTTTTTCTATGCTACCACATTTTCCATATATAAATGTCTAACAAAGCATCTTATCAAACATGTCTATCACTACAAAAAATTTCATACATTTCTACGTTGGCCTTTTTCATACATGTCTACCAAAGCATTTTATAAAAGAAGACAGTGAGTTGTTTGGAAAAATTCCTCAAAGAAATGTTGTCTCATGGTGATGGACATCACCATGAGATCACATTTCTTTAAGGAATTCTTTCAAACAGTTCACTGCCTTTTTCTATGCTACCACATTTTACATACATGTCTACCAAAGCATATTATCAAACATGTCTATTCTACAACATTTTTCATACATGTCTACCTCCATATTACAACAAAAGTAAGTAATGCATTTTTTGAAACATATCCATACTGCTAATTACATTGCATTTTATGAAACACACAAACATTTTATGAAACATATTCATATCACTGATTACAAATGTACATTGCAAATCTTGAAAACTCAAAGCATTACTTCACATTGCATAACTAATGTAACTTATCAAAAATTACATATCCCATCAAAAATGTCTTTTGATTCCTATATGTAATGTAACTAATGTAACTTATCAAACATTGCACATATCTTATCAAACATTGCTGTCCCCAACCTAAGGTTTCTAGCGAGCTTCAAAAAACTCGTAAATTTTTATGCGTCAGTGAAAATCTATTGAACTTGGTTCTAATTTTCTGTAGGCCTATATGCATGTGGTGACAAAAGGAGGGTTACTAAATCATCATTTTGCATGATTTATTGAGGACAGTTTATTTCTTTTTGCAACTATACTATGTAAAACCTAGTACTTTGAGGGATTTGTACAAAATTGCTTCATGTAACTGTTGATCAATGTTAAGAAGGGTTTAAGGGGAGTATTTGGAGCACGTGAAAGTGCTTAGGAGCAAAGAAGTGTCAAACCCAGGGTATAAGTTGCTACCACCTTTCAAAACTAGAGAATCTTGTGCTTATTGTTGTCAAAACCAAATTGTGATTGTCCTTCAAAGCTCCTTGATTTATCATAGAGAATGATGACAAACACAACCAAGCCATGAATAATGAATTCAAAGAAGGTTTTGTGATGCTATATCTTGGAATTATTCACTATTTCTTTGGCAATGAGGTAACTTAGAAAGACAATAAGCATTTTCAATTGCACAAAATTTTCTCATATTTTATTTGTTAGAAAGGTAAATGGTATGAATCAATGGAAACTTGCATTAACAACTATGTCAAGTCACTTGAATTTATCTAAGCACATGATGAAGGTGATTTTTTTATGACACAAAATAATGAATTGAAATTTGCATTAACATTGATGAAAGCTCTTAGGTTTTCCAAATTAGTTGAAAATAAAAATTTTCCCAAAACCATCACTAAAAATCATAAGTCAACAATGAATGGAAATGTTGACTCACACTATACTAGGGAAAACACCTCACACCAAGTCTAGGTATCAACCATTGCATATCAAGTTCTTAATTCATGAGGAAATGGTTGTTCAAAAAGATAAGATATTAGTATAATTATGATGATGAATATGATTTTAGGCATGAATGCATAGATGTTTTCAAATATATTCTAGTTTCAAGAAGAAAATTGAAGGGAAGTGCTTGGGTGATCATTCAACTAATTGCTTATTTGTGCATGCTTTAGTTAGGATTTTGACACCTTAAATAATGAAGACATCAAATGCATAGAATGCATGCACTGAGACATCCCAAGGGAAATAACAAGGTTTCAAGCCATGATAATGGCAGTGTAAGACAAGAATGGACAGCGAAGTGGGACCCACCCCAAGAATGCAATGGACAGTGACCTTGTGACCTGCTTGCCAAAATACTTTAGGACTGTATTTTACCCTTAGTGACTATAATTAATGCCTTGGGACTGTGATGTCTTTATAGCATGAAAATATTTTGATTTAGATGTAATGTGGTAGTTACATTAGAAGAGGTTAAAGGTATAGTCCATCATGAAATAGAAATTAATTTTTGAAATTCTCTAGATATATAATTTGTTTACATTCCATGAGACCACATTGCTTTGAGGCATTTTCCTAAGGCAATTTTTCAAATCCTCTATATAAGTTTACATGAATTTGAATCTATTATGTCATGTTTTCCATTTTTTATCTTCAAACTCCTAAAAATTAAACTTTTACATGCATGATCTGGAATCTAATTAAATATTGAATTCTCTATGTAACAATGAAGATTAATAAAATCATCAAATGAATGGTCTATTAATTATCAAAACAAAATTAAAAAACTCAATATAAACATCTACCTAAAATAAAATAGAGTGAATTCCACTAGCCATGATGGAAATGGACTACTATAAGCAATGCAAATGGAATTCATAAGAAAATTTGTGCTAAGTTGATGTCATTTATATAAGTTTAAACATGAATTCATCTAAATTATGTCATGTTTATTTTTATTTTTCTTCAAACTCATAAAAATTAAACTTTTTTATGCAACTTCCATCTAATTCAATGTTCAATTGTATGTCAAACTGTTATGATTAATCAAATCATGAAAGGAATGGTTTATATTGTCAAAAACAAACAAATAAACTAAGTAAAAACATTTCAATATTACCAAAATGAATATATTACCTAAGATAATATAAATGATCTAGAAACTTCAAATTTTCTTCTACTACATTGTTTAGCATGCAAATTGGTAATGAAAAGGTGATGGATCAAGTATAGATTGGTACAACAAGGAGTCTGTAAGAAAAATTTAGGAGCGCATCTATTGAAAACTCCATGCAGTAGTGCCTACGGTAACTTTAATTCGATTAGATTACCTCAAAGACATGAACAACTATGTCCTAATGCAGAAACAAACACAGTTTATTTCCCACATTGATCCATCTAAGAGAAACACACGTAAATTCAACAACAACCATTAACTACACGAACCAACATACATGAAAGATGAAATAGAAAACCATAACACAATGATTTACGTGGGGAAAATCCTTTCAGATAAAAAACCCCACACTCCAAAGATCGAGCCATTGTATTATTCAGCAACATAATGGTTACAATACAAATTAAGGCTCTTAGCCTTTTCAGAGTTTACATATTGTTCATTCTAGATACTATCTGGTAATCAACTCTCCCTCTGTACATTTCCTGATCAACCTCTCAAACCAAAAAATCTTCATACTGTTGCAATACCCTCACAGTATATAGTACTGATCAACACAAGAGATCAACCAAGGCAGTCAATCCTTGATCAGGAGAGAAATCGACAACATAACCCTGCCTCTCAATTCCTCTGTTTTAGCCTCAAGGCCCCCAACCATACAACCAACCTCTCGGCCTTAACATCTCGTCAGCTCTTCTACTTTACCTATTACGGCCTCATGGCTATGGCCTTCCAGCTAGCCACATGACCTTTTCACTATTCACTCTCTCTTTTCCTTCTCTTTAGCTTTGGCTCTATGAAATGGTTTGTTTCCAACTGTCAGATCACAACTATCGAATCATCCAGCTCAGCAACGGTTCACATCTTGCTTTCTCTAATTTGTCCATATCACCCATGTCAGACAATATTTACTCAGTGAGTAGCGATCAACTTGTGTCACATGTTGGTGAGACACTAGAAGTGTCTCCCCGATGCCACAAGTTCCGATTACACGTTGTCACCAAGAGTCATCTCCATCAGCAAGAGGTTCTACCAATATCCACAAGTCATACCGAAATCAGCATTCTCATCGGTGAGACAATGGCCATTCGATGAGACATTACACCGAGCTCATAAGTCATTCTGAAGTGTTCCTTAGTCACCAAGACTTTAGTCATTCACTGAGAGATCATATCGATCCCTTTATGTTATATCGATGTCACTGTCGGCAAGACTTAAGCAAAGGTCATACCGAAACTTCTAACGTCCATCATATTCCTATCGACAAGACAAATACTCTTCACCAAGACATCACCCTGCAAGTTCCAAGTCACCCCGAGTCAAACTTGTCGGCTAGGCTTACCGCTTTCGCCAAGACTTCATACCGAAGCCTTTAAGTCACATCGATGTGTTCCACTATCACCAAGAGAAACAACCTTAGGCAAGACATCTTATCGAGGCTTTCATGTTATACCGATGACCCCTAACACAGTCATCGAGACATCTCCCGGTCGCCAAGCGATCATGCTGATAGGAACAAGTCATACCGATTTCTTCATCAGCCAGACAGACCGAAGGTCATGCCGATATCGACAAGACTTCCTATTGTCGCCGAGACTTCTCACCAAGACCCTTGAGTTAGCCCGAGTGTATACCATCGGTGAGACATTCCTCAGTCGGTAAGAGATCTTCCCGAGAGTTCAAGTCACCCTGAAACTACTTATCAGTGAGACTTCTCCCAGTCGCCATGACTTCCTGCCGAATCCTTTTGTTATCCCAAATTGTCTTTCACCGAGAGTCATAGCAAACCCGAAGATCATACTATCGGCAAGACATTCATATCGGTAAGACCTCATACCGAAACATAAACCTTTCGTCCAGGTCTCCCTGAAAAAATTAGTCTCCATGAGTCTCCTCGACATCCGATAGACACCACTTGTCGGCCAGACATCTCCCAGTCAGTAAGAGATCTCCACGAATCTCCATGTCATAGCGATAGGTCTATTCGGCAAGATAGAAGTATTGTCTCAGTGACATGAGCAATACACAAGTTTAAACTGCCAGTCGGCCAGACAACAGAAATGTCACAACGACTATGCTTTCTCAGAGGTTTCAGCCTATGAGATTGAGGCATATTTTCTAACAATCTCCCACTTGATGAAGATCACACAGGCAGCTCCAAAGCAACCAGGAACTAAGAACACACTAGCTCCATCAGTTCAAACCCTGCAATACTTAAGACACCCAATCAACATGATTCCATAAGGTGTATAAGCACCATTCCAACGAACACAAGCAAAGGATCCCAGTGATATCACCAACAAGATACTTCTACCACTTCACTATGCTCAAACGCTATACAGAAGTAATATCAACTTCAAATATTCAAACAGAACACAACAGTGAAGTCATTCTCTAGAAACAAGATAAACAACACCAGTTAGAACAACAATCAGACTGACCGCTTCCATCCAACTGATAAACCCACGTGACTGAAAATAGCACCCACAGCTTGTGCTATACTATCCAATCTCACATACCTCACAGGTATCACCATTAGGAAACTTTTTCCAATCCATTAATAGCACCATTGCCAGAGAAATCCAGATTTGAAAGATCAGAAGGCATCGCAAGCCTACCAATACTAGCACAAAGAAAATGTAACCCTGTAGTACCAAAGAAAAATCCACAATGATATGCACAACCTACAACAAACTGCCACAAGAAACATTTCTCTCACCACAAACCTTCACGGCCATAGAGAGAAACACTGCACATCAACTTCCTATAGAACATCCTCCTACATACACTTCTAACAACTAGTTGTGTCAAGAATGATCTTCTTCACATCCCAAAAGAAAGCCTTAACAACATCCATCTGTTCAATCACCAAGATCAATCCAACTTCTAATATCATGTAATCAATATGGATGTAAGCTTCTTAAAGAAGATCAAGCTAAATCATTTCCCATTTAAGGAAATCAGCCCATACATCATCTCCTACCAATTCTCATTAGTAAATGACATAACACTAAAGCTCAAGGAGATAAAACAAATTGTACAACTTCCACTATGAATCCTTCAGAACCAAAAGTTAAACTAATTCAAGATCCATATTATGAAAGTCAACATAAAATACATCTGAAAGATATAATGAGCCAGATACCTCTCATATCAACTACCGAGTAGACCAAGAGTGGGAACGAGAATACTCCAAGATAAACAAGTCATCATGACTAATCCAAGAGCAATCTCCTCATAGATCTCATATTGAACTCACGTTCAACCAAGGTGTAGGCTTCTCAGACTTTCTGCTAAAAAAAACATTAAGAGTAACAAGCAGCAACACATCTCTCATAAGAGAAGTGCAGCCTCACCTTATTCTTCATGTATCCATGAGTACTAGCAACCGATCATCTTATGCTAAACTTCAACTACATTACTGCACTATCATGAAGTATCAAGCAAGTAATTAAGGCACTCAATACACAAATAATTACTAGATCACTGTCAAAGCTCTAATCATCTGAATCAGGAACTTATCATAACACTATGATCTACACATCCCCATAGGAGATACCATGCTTCAAGTGACTCCACCAATGTCTCAAGTACAATGCACAATTCCAAAACTCCAGTGCACAAACAAGAGTATACCATGACATAAAGCAAATAGACTTAAGAACAACATCACCTGTCAAGCACCACCAACACCTTAGCCAATGACTCCAAACATCCTCCATGGTTCCAAGATGTTGCACATCTTCAAATAATGTCCATGCAAAAGCAAAAGAACCCTTCTGCAATACTAAAGAAGACCATTCACCACCATGTGATGAATCCATAGTCACTGCTAGAGCTCCCACTGAAACGTGACACCCGAGCTCTCCAAGCATCATGACCACCTGCTACAGGTTCCCTTAATTGACTATTCAGGTACTCAAGAATATCCATCCTCTCATCTCAAAACAATCACACCAATGCACAAGTGACCACAGACAAGGCCAACTAACAAATCTGCACCATCAATGAATCAACCTCCTGGATAAAGACAGTCCACATCCAAGCTATCTCACTGTAGCCAATGGGTAGCTAATCCATCAATCGCATAACTCATAGATCACAAACATCGAACATGCAAAACCGTTATCACATTGAAAACTGCAACACTGAGATATCAAAGAGAATAACTACGTAGACAACATAACTCAAACACCAAATCACACCAAATCTGATTTTCCAATCATGTCCATAACGAGCACCATAATCAAAGAACCCACAAGCATTACCACAAGGATGTTGAGTGACAAAAAACTTACCAACACTCCCATGTAGAGAAAGAGTCAAACCTCCTCTAAACCATGCACCAAGCATGTATGTAGACCTGCAACTATCTCATCCAGCAACATCCCAAAAGGCCAATGTCTAGACAATAGCTTAACAGCAACTCCACATGATCACAAGTTTTTCTTAACCGTGTAAAACCTGCAAAACCATAGAGCCATGCATGTACAAATCATCCTTAGAAGGAAAACAATAGTTCAAGAGAATCTAGGCCCCTTTCAGGCCAACTTTAAACCACCATCATGTACATGCATCTCAGAAAGAGAGAGAGAGAGAGGCTATTTCAGAAGCTTGCAAATCATCTAATGATTAACTTCATAGCCTTCAAGAATTCGAGGTTAACAGGAAACAATGCCTTTCAACACCAGGAACCACCACCTACTATAAGCACTATCTTCCATGACTGAGAAACAATATAGGCTTCTCCATATCACCCAGGAGCCTATCACACAGACACCAATATGAAAGCTTTACTGCTACACAGCCACAGAGTAGGAAAATCCACCTCATACTCCAAGGTTATACCTTTACCAGCCAGGAGACATAGATCACGTCATGATTAACTCCCTTTTCCATCTTAACCATCCTTCAAGCTGCATGCTGTCTCAGAATACCACAAGGCTTCCACTCATCAAAGGATCAATACATCAGTCCATTCCTCCAAATTTCCTCCAGCCCAACAAACTGAGAAATCTTCACAAGAGAAATATCCAGAACCAACAACCAAAAGAAGGCTCTGATACCACTTGTAAGAAAAATTTAGGAGCACATCTATTGAAAACTCCATGCAGTAGTGCCTTCGGTAACTTTAATTCAATTAGGTTACCTCAAAGACATGAACAACTATGTCCTAATGCGGAAACAAACACAGTTTATTTCCCACATTGATCCATTTGAGAGAAACACATGTAAATTCAACAACAAGAATTAACTACACGAACCAACATACATGAAAGATGAAACAAAAAACCAGAACACAAATATTTACGTGGGGAAAATCCTTTTGGATAAAAAACCCCACACTCCAAAGATTGAGCCATTGTATTATTCAGCAACATAATGGTTACAATACAAATTTAGGCTCTTAGCCTTTTCAGAGTTTACATCTTGTTCATTCTGGATACTATCTGGTAATCAACTCTCCCTCTATACATTTCCTGATCAACCTCTCAAACCAAACAATCTTCGTACTATTGCAATACCCTCATAGTATACAGTACTGATCAACACAAGAGATCAACCAAGGCAGTCAATCCTTGATCAGGAGGGAAATTGGCAACATAACCCTGCCTCTCACTTCCTCTGTTTCGGCCTCAAGGCCCCCGGCCATACAACCAGCCTCTCGACCTTAACATCTCGTCAGCTCTTCTACTTTACCTATTGTGGCCTCATGGCTACGGCCTTCCAACTAGCCACATGACCTTTTCACTATTCACTCTCTCTTTTCCTTCTCTTCAGCTTCGGCTCTATGAAACGGTTTGTTTCCAATTGTCAGATCACAATTGTCGAATCATCCAGCTCAGCAACGGTTCACATCTTGCTTTCTCTGATTTTTCCATATCGCACCACGTCAGACAATCTTTACTCTGTCAACAGTGATCAACTTGTGTCGCATGTTAGTGAGACACTAGAAGTGTCTCCTTGATGCCACAAGTCTTGATTAAACGTTGTCGCCAAGAGTCTTCTCCATCGGCAAGAGGTTCTACCGATATCCACAAGTCATACTGAAATCAACATTCTCATCGGCGAGACAATGGCCATTCGATGAGACATTACACAGAGCTCATAAGTCATTTTGAAGTGTTCCTTAGTCGCCAAGACTTTAGTCATTTGCTGAGAGATCATATCAAGCCCTTTATGTTATATCGATGTCACTGTCGGCAAGACTTAGGCAAAGGTCATACTGAAACTTCTGACGTCCATCGTATTCCTATCGGCAAGACAAATATTCTTCGCCAGGACATCACCCCACAAGTTCCAAGTCACCCCAAGTCAAACTTGTCAGCTAGGCTTACTGCTTTCACCAAGACTTCATACCGAAGCCTTTAAGTCACATTGATGTGTTCCACTGTTGGCGAGATAAAAAACCTTCGGCAAGACATCTTATTGAGGCTCTCATGTTATACCAATGACCCCTAACACAGTTGCTGAGACATCTCCCGGTTGCCAAGAGATCATGCCGATAGGAACAAGTCATACCGATTTCTTCATCGGCCAGACAGACCGAAGATCATGTCGATATCGGCAAGACTTCCTATCGTCACCGAGACTTCTCACCGAGACCCTTGAGTTAGCCTGAGTGTATACCATCGGTGAGACATTCCTCAGTCGGTAAGAGATCTTCTCAAGAGTTCAAGTCACCCTGAAACTACTTATCAGTGAGACTTCTCTCGGTCGCCATGACTTCCTATCGAATCCTTTTGTTAGCCTGAACTGTCTTTTGTCGAGAGTCATAGTGAACTCGAAGACCATACTATCGGCAAGACATTCATATCGGTAAGACCTCATACCGAAACATAAACCTTTCGGTCAGGTCTCCCCAAAAACATCAGTCACCATGAGTCTCCTCGACATCTGATAGACACCACCTATTGGCCAGACATCTCCCAATCATTAAGAGATCTCCACGAGTCTCCATGTCATAGCGATAGGTCTATTCGGCAAGACAGAAGTATTGTCTCAGCGACATGAGCAATACACAAGTTCAAACTGCTAGTTGGCCAGACAACAGAAATGTCACAGCAACTATGCTTTCTTAGAGGTTTTAGCCTATGAGATTGAGGCATATTTTCCAACAGAGTCAACCACATAAAAAAGGAATTTCTGAGTCGGATAAAGCGTTGAACCAGACAAATGTAGAAACATGTGGGCCTGAATCATGGGGTCAACCCCTATTTTACCGTTCCAAGGAAAAAAACACATTTGGAACTCACCAAATTTAAAGAGCACAAAATGTGTTGCATTGAAATGTTTTTGATAAAGGAAAAAATGAGTTTTACAGGGACCCGAAACCACAAATTTTATAGCAAAAGATAGGAAAGGACAAAAAAGTCCAATGAATAAAATAGGCTACTATAAAATAAAAAACCAGAATAACCAACAACTAGCCAAAAAAAGCCCAGAAGGACAATCAAAAAGCCAGCCGAAACGCATACCAAAAAACTAGCAGCAACTAATCCAAAGTCTTCAGAACAATCTCAGTCTCGGCCTCAAGATCTTGCATATCCTGGACACCCTTCTTGAAATTTTGAATCATTTGTGGCGTGGGGGGTTCCTTCCTTTTGAAATCAGCCCTGGTTCTTTTCGAAATCCCAATGTCCTCTTCCTGTTTTTTTATCTTTCACCTCTTCCAAATCAACAACCAAGGACCCTTGTTGAGCTTTATCCATTTTTTTAGCCATAGCGTTGATAATGATTGCATTATGTCTTGCCATTCTATTATTCTGTTCATTGATTATCTTCATAACATTTTTTATTTTTTCCAAATCAATTTCTATCCTTTTGTCCTTACCCGCATTGTCCTGGATCTCTTTACTAGTTGTGTTTTCATTATGCTCTTCAACCTTCTTGCATAACTCATAAACCTTAGCTCCCACCTCTTCCAATTTACTTTGAAGGGCCCAGTTTTTAATTTTCAGGTCATTAATTTCATGAAAGACCCATTTTGACATTCTGAAAAAGTCTAGAGGATTACTCCTAGCTATGCCCCAGAAAGTCAACAAAAGGTTTCCTATTAGGATTGAGGCTACTTTTAGCAGGGTCAGAGGCTCCAGGGGACCCAGTTCTAACATCTCTATCCATCGATGGAAGATCAGAGGAAGAATTATTATTTGCGCCAGAGTCCTCAGAATCAGGAGAGTCTTTAGAATACAAAACAAGTTTTTTGATAGGGAATTCTTTCCAGCACCTTTGGCTATGGGAGTAGAGCTTCCAGTCTCAGAAGCAGGGTAGACTTTAACAGACTGGGGGTTATGGATTTGGGTTTTCTTGCTAATCTGGAAAGCTGGAAAACCCAAGACCGTCCTTGCCAGACTCATATTAGGGTTGTTCCCCGAACAACTAGGTTCAGTGTCATCCTCCTCAGATGCCGAAGAGGCGTCCAAGTTAGCAAGGGCCAACATATTTTTGAAATGTTCAAAAATTAACCTTATCAGACCAGTATGTAATATTGTATATCTCTTAGGGTTTTACTTATGGTCTTCTAGACTCTTTCTTAAGAAACAGAGTAAATAGTAGGGGAGAGAAACCCTGACCTTATAGCGAAAATGATTAAGCAAGGAAAAATGATCGTCGTAGACCCTAGTGAACCAACCATCTAGGGTGATATACTCCATAATGATGCGAAGAACTTTTCTCCAGAGAGCTTTAATGGTGTCGGGCTCGAAGTAACTGTTGGAAACTTTCACAAGTTTCAATTTTTCCTTGTCTTTCTTCAAAAATCTAACCACCGCTTCATTAGAGAAATTCATGTCCCAAAAAAATTTGTGTCCTTTAGTGGACATACCAGTCACTTCAGCAATGATATTTTCATCAAGCTTAACTTTCCTGCCGAAAAGGGCGATTTCCCCATTGTCCCAATTCTTTTCAAAAAGCTCTGTAGCTTCCTGATTTGATCCATGGAGTTTTTCTAGAAAAGGGAGTAAACCCCCACTTTTAACTTTGTTCCATGCTTTAGTGTTTCTTGTGTGCATCTTGAAGTTGTCCGGCTCAACTCTTTTTCTATCTCCTCCCATTTTAGCAAGCACATTAATGTAGACATAGACGAAATTTTGGTTCGAAATAGTCCTGCCAAACCTGTGAGTCCACAAAGCATGCCGAGTGTTGCATTGAAATTTTCTTCATGTTCTTTGAGTCAAATTAACATTAGAGATGGAGGGAGATACCTAATAGAGATAAATATAGTTAGACCTAGGAGAGAGGGGGTTGGAGTGAGATATATTTTTCTAGGTAAGGTGGGAGGGAATGAGACTTGGGAGAGAGGGAGTGTGAGAGAGGGGATTGGTGTGAGAGAGAGTAGTCTAGGTAGCGTGGGAGGGAGTGAGACTTGAGAGAGAGAGAGCAAGGGGATTGGAGTGAGAGAGATTAGTCTAGGTAGCATGGGAGGGAGTGAGACCTGAGAGAGATTTATCCAGTTAGGGTGGGGGGGAAGACCTAACAACGGGAGAGGGGTTGGGAAGGATGAGACCTGAGAGAGACAAATTACCAAAAGGGGAGAGAGAGGGAGTGTGGGAGAGGGGGTTGGAGTGAGATAGATTTGTCTAGGTAGGGTGGGAGGTAGTGAGACCTGACAGAGAGGGAGTGTGAGAGAGGGGATTGGAGTGAGAGAGATTATTCTAAGTAGTGTGGGAGGGAGTGAGACCTAAGAGAGAGGCTTGAGAGAGAGAGAGAGTTATTTAGCTAGGGTGGGGGGGAAGACCTAAGAGAGGGAGAGGGGTTGGGAGGGATGAGAGGGAGAGAGAAATATAAACACCTAAGAGATGGAGATGGAGTGAGAGAGACAAATAGACCAAAGGGGGAGAGAGAGAGAGGGGGTGTGAGAGGGATTCTAGAGTTGAGGGATTAAGGGTTGATAGTTGAGGGTTTAGGAATTGAGGGTTGAG